>CAAKHD010002538.1:1110-12135 GCA_901007705.1 Fistularia tabacaria | reverse complement strand
CGGCTGGGGTGGGGCCCCCGTTCCCTTTCTGTGGGGGGGGGTGGGGGGGGGGGGGGGGGGGGGGGGGGGGGGGGGGGGGGGGGTTGTTGACACTATTACAAGTATCTCGATCGATCGGGGCGCGCCCCTTTGTGCGCATGCGTGGAAGAGTGGCGGGCAGGGTAGAAATGTGTGTATCTCCATATACATTGATATGAATATAGAGAGTGAATTCATCATGTGTTTCAAGGCTGTTATCTGTGTTGCCACCCCTTCGAAAGTAAACATGGGAGTGGTAAACTCATGCACACACACGTAGGCAAACACACACACACATGGTCTCTTGGATACAGATCATTGTAAGGAAAGACGTTGGTGGTGGTGGAGCAGAAGACGGATATCCTGTTAAACGAGGAACTCGAGCAATAACTGCAGCGTCAATCCCGTCTGCGGACACGCCCACCCTAGGCGGGTCACAAACCTGCACACACATGCAGGTTGAGATATTGGGTGACTAATCTCCTCATGGCTCAGTTGTTGGAGCAAGTGTTCCTCCAATCTGAAGGTTGGCGGTTCGATTCCTGCCTGCCTGCATGTCCCTGCAACAGACCATACCCCCCCTTTGGAGCCGTGCACGCTGTGCAACCATGCAAGTGCGTGTGTGTGTGAGTGGTGATTCAGTGTAAAGACCTTTACAAGCTGAGCCCATCCGGTTCCTCTGTCTCTTTCTCTGGTTGCCGACCAGGTTGGACGGGTCACGTCTGTCACCCTCCCAGAATCCCTCCTGTTCATCTCCACGCTGGACGGGAGTCTGCACGCCGTCTCCAAACAGACCGGAGACATCAAGTGGACCCTGAGAGAAGGTTTAGACCTGTAGACATTTTTACCGAGCCTCAGTTTTATTCCTTAAGAACTGTCATTCACAAAATTGTTCCCCTTCCAGACCCCATCATTCAGGTGCCAGTCTACCTGTCAGAGTGAGTAACATACTGATTCTGAGCTTCACTGTAAACATCATCCCACCAGGTAGATAACAGGTGTGTGAATGAGAGGAGCCCAGGAGGAACGGCAAGCTGATGAAGGGGGAGGATTTTAAGTGCTGATCTACAGTCCACGGAGAGGTGAAGAGACGTGGGCAAGGAGGTGGAGAATTGTGAAGGTGTAAAAGGTGTAGAAGACAGAGGTGAGAGCAGCTGGTCTGGTTTAGAGACACCGAGGAGAAGACAGGAAGCAGAGATGAAGATGTTGGAGGGTCCTCGAGGTTCATGTTGGAGGATGGAGAGGATCGGGAATGAGTCCATCAGAGGGACAGCACATGTTAGACGTTCTGGAGATAACGCCAACTAGGATGGTTTGGACATTGACAGAGGAAGGGGGGTGAGGGATGCAGAGGTTGGAACTGCCAGGCAGGAGCTCTAGATGAAGACCAGCGGGACAGGAGGTCAGTTGGCACGAGAGAAGAGGGTTAGCTGGAAGCAGGTGATTGGCTGTGGCTCCTGAAGGGAGCAGACCAGAGGAAAGGAAGATGAAACATCCTGGGCATCTGCAGAACTTAAAAGAAAAAAAAAAAATCAAGTTCAAGAAGGGGTTCGGTGAACGGTGTTCAGCCTGGTCCTAGTTTCTGTGGAAGGTTGGAGGACGCAGTAATGTCACCAAGGGAGGCGTTTTGCGGCAGTCGTTTCTTGTGGTAGAACTTGTGACCACCGACATGGCTGCCGACAAAAAATACCTGAACCGCACCTTGACCTTCTGGCACCAGGCTTTCTTCTCCCGTCTGACCCCCGACAGCTCTGAAAGGCAGACGTTGCGCAAGTGTGAGTGACGGCTTGGCGGCACTTCTTTGTCATGGTATGTTTTTCTTCTGCATATACTTCTCCAGACCGAGTTTTCTTCCCGATCCCAATGACGGCAGCTTGTATGTACTTGGTGGAAAACACAAGGAAGGCCTGATGGTGAGAGAGAGTGTGTGTGCGTGTGCATGTGTGTGCGTGTGTGCGCTTGTGTGCGTGTGTGTTGAATTGGTGCTCTTGCCTTCACGTGACCGCCCTGTCGTCGTCTCGTGTCTGCAGAAGCTTCCTTTCACCATCCCTGAGCTGGTTCAGTCTGCTCCCTGCAGGAGCTCTGACGGCATCCTCTACACAGGTGAGACAGAGGATGGTGTCTTTCACAACCACGTGTGATTAGAAACACTTGAGTGTTATAATTCCCTGTGTGTGTGTGTGCGTGCGTGTGTGCATGCGTGCGTGCGTGCATGTGTGTGTGCAGGTAAAAAGCAGGACGTGTGGTTTGTGGTGGATCCTGAGACAGGCGAGAAGCAAACCAGTTTGACCACCATGTCCTCAGAATCAATTTGCCCCAACACACCCCTGCTGTACATCGGACGCACAGGTATGCGACACAGCTGCTCGGCAATGTGGGGAAATGTCTTATCAGGATATTCACATGCTTCTTTTCCCGTGTTTACGTATTGCATCTATTTCAATGAAGAAAACCAGCTGTCAAGATACACACATTAATTGCACAGGTGTTTCTTCTGCATAATGATCAAATTAAAGAATTATTTCTGACTTTTTAAAAATTTCTAAATTAGTATTAGTTATTAAGAATTATCGAAATATTATAAATTTACTTTTTATTTTCGAAAAGTTTTTCTCTATTTGATACTAATCTAATTTCTTTTGTATTTTCCTAAAAAAAAGTGCTCATTTTCAGGACACACACACACACACACACACACACACACACAAACACACAGAGTTGTATGTCTAACGCTGACGATCAATGTGTCTTCCAGAATATGTCGTCACCATGTACGACACCAAGTCACAGGAGCTGCGATGGAACGCTACATACAATGACTACTCTGCCCCACAATATGATGAAAAACAAGACTACAGTATGTCTCCTACACACACACACACACACACACACACACACACACACACACACACACACACGCACACACCCCATTGGAATTCCTTTAACTGAAACGACAGGTTCTTTTGTTGCCGCAATCTTGGATCATGAAAAATCCTACTCCCTCTGTAACCTGCCCTGTCTGTGACTCTGTAGAGCAGGGGTTTGACACACACTTCACACCCTCAGGGATTAAACACAGATCCCAGTCATCCCATCATCTCACACAGGGAGGAAGGTGGTGTAGAACCTGAACTAGTCACCAGTCTGTAGCAGGTTCTGAATGCAGAAATGTAAAAAATGATTAATTGTGCACTTAAAAAAAGAGATGTTTGGGGAGAGAGGAGGGGTATAAATAAGACATAATAATAATACCGGGCGAGAATCAGCGCAAATGCTAAAATCACCGAAGATCTGGATTGAAAACAAATGAGCTTTTCCTCAGATGTCTGCAAGAAACACATCTAACTTATTCTTCCCCCCGCTGCTCTCCCTCCAGAGATGGCTCATCTCGTCTCCAGCGGCGACGGCCTCGTTGTCACAGTTGACAGAGAGTCAGGTAGGGGGCGCTGTGGTGCCTTCACTCTGCCATCGACCGCGCTTTACTTCCACCGCCGCCGCCATGTGAAGGAGCAGCATTTCTGTCTTCTAGGTGACGTCCTCTGGAGTCAGAACTACGGCTCCCCTGTCGTGGGAGTCTATTTGTACTCCGGGGACTCGCTGAGACATGCTCCTCATCTGTCACTCGCCATGGAAACGCTGCGCTTTCTCACCTTCTCCTCTGCCACCAACCAAGGGGACGCCCACTCCTCTTTAAAGTGGAGCTATCAGTTTGTCAGGGAGCAAGCCATTGCACAGACACAGCTGGTGTAAGAGAGTTTCACACACACACACCAACTCCACCAGATGTGTTTGATGGAAAGAACTGAGCAAACATCATCAGATACTGATATCGGAAAATCGGCATCTGGATACAGCGATACTCCTTTTGATGCCAGACCAAAATGATGGGTCTGCAAACCCGCCCTGGCGCATTTCAGGACTCTCATTTTATCCCATGTGGACAATTAACTCGCTTGATGAGATAAAACTTCCATCCATATCCTCTGTTTGAAGCGTGGTCTCCTGCAGCCTCTGTTCAGGATGAAAAGCGCCGCGTGCTTTCTTGTGTTTGTTGTGTCCGCCCGAATCTGTTGAGGCATTGACGCGTTTTCTGCTTCCCGTCCAAGGCCGACTCTCTACGTGGGTAAGCTGGACACGCACCTCTATGCCTCCAGCTCCCTCGTGCACCAGGGGGTCGCGTTGGTGGTGAGTTCCGAGAAGGACCCTGACAGTTTCCTGTTCACGTGTCGCCGACTGAAACGGGGTTAAGGTATTAAATGAGCCGTCGCTGTCCCTCGTCCCCGCAGCCTCGGGGGCTGACGCTGGCGCGCATCGACGGCCCCATGACAGCCGAAGTGACGGTCCGGCAGGGAGGCGAGTGCGAGATCACGCCGTCCACGGATGTGCGCTACCCAGTCGGGAGCAGGCACTCCCACAAAAACCACTGGCTGCTCATCGGTAAAATAAAAAAAAAAAAGAACGCACACGTGGGTTTACAAAGCACATCTCAGATATCCAGTGACCTACTTCTCAGGATGGATGACATCACTTTTACCCATCGCGGCTGAACTTGCGGACGTTTGGAATGTGATGCTGCCAGTGCAGAGACCCAGATATCTAAGTTTCGTTTGTGGAGAGAAAAGCGTAATGTCGGAAATTGCAAAGAGCCTCGAGTGTCTTTGTTAGAAGTGAGAGTACGAAGAAATAATCTCGAGGTGAATTCAAAGCACCGACACCTAGGACGCATCGGATTTAACCGCTTCCTGCAAACGCAGTGGGTTTGGTTTCCTCCGGCGTCATGCAGGAAGCAGTAATAGAATCCTGACATGAGAATGCAATTTTAACTGGGTCAAATGAGAATTAACAGCAATTATGGATATGTAATTACTATATAATCATGTACGTGCCTTGATTTAATGACTAATTAGTTTGGCCCAACACAGTCACAATATAATGAGATTACACAGCCGCTCCCACAACTGGGTGTTCGTTAATGGGATAGTGGTAATTATCTTAATCAAGCAAATAAACCCAAGTCAATCCGCTGTCTATCTGGGTTAATGCAAAAGCCAAATCTGTGCTGGATTGTGTAATTACAAACCAAGATAAAAACACGAGCGCGTTCGGCTGCGCCGGCTCCCACCGTGCGAACCTTCTGTGTTGCAGGACATCACGAGGTCCCTCCGGTCGCTCACACCACCATGCTGAGGGGTTTCCCCGTCAGCCTGCAGCGCTCCAGTGACACGGTCATCCCCCCTCGCCCCGGAGGTTCGCAAGTGTCCCCCTCCCTTTTCTACAACCAGCACTATGTGAGTCCCCATCCAAAGCCCCCCGCCGCGCCGCTGCCGTCAACCTCCCGAGCTCGTTTTCAAACCCACGGAGCCGTCGTTTCTTGTAAAGCCGAAGTGACAGGACCCGGATAAAAAGTGAGCCGGTTCTGACTGTTCTCCCGTTATCCCTGCGCGCCACCGCCCTCACTTTCAGACGGGTGCCGGTAGCCTCCAGGGTGGCGGAGGACGGGGGGATGTAGGGACATCGGGTCACAAGGGGGCCACCAGGACGCCTATCTACACCATCCAGAACCACCTGACGCTGGCTGTTGTGACCCTGCTGCTGGGAGGATGCCTGGTCTTTGTCCTCAACCATCCTGCTGTGAGTCTTTGGCCTACCAACAAGTGTATTTAACATTCAGCTTTTCAACATATCAGTAGATGTTGACGCATAAATATCTACCAGTGGCCTCTGTAAGCCGCCGTTCCTGCACTCCTGCCTCGTTCAGTCTGTCCAGTATTTGAAAACCGCAAAAAGTCGCATCAGTCGAGGAATGAAAAAGCCAGTGAGTTTTAGTAAATACTTTCCAGGCTTCATGTGCTTAGATTTGTTTGGCTCAGTGGGCTTTACGTGTTTAATTAGTGATGGAGGAAAAACTTCGACATGAAGTTTATATCAAAGGGGGCACCTTGATATTATTCACTTTTCAGGACAAAAAAAAAAAGCGAGTGATTAGGAGAGAAAACCCCAAATCTCAAAATAAAACCTTTGACTCTCCGACGTCTGCAAAAAGCAACGAGATTATTTCGAACCTGTCGACATCAAACGCCGAGCCTTTTTGTTCCAGAGATGACTGTGGAAGCCTCATTTGCATATTTTAATATGGCATTTTGGATATCGCCCGGTGTGGGAAAACCTGTTCGCTTGGGTTGTAGATTGTCATTTATTAGCAGGTATGAAGCGCTCGCCTTCATCTATTCTTCATCCAGAAAGGCAGCCGGATCAATGTCTCCACTCGGGCAGACATAAGCTGGGATACGTTTTCTCACCTTCGTTCCCCGAACGACACGCGCACACCGACACAGCGACCTCGCTCAGCCTAGTTTCTTCAAAGCAAACACGCACCAACAACCAACCCCTACAGGTTTATACCGGAAAAGGACCCTCTGGGCATGAAGACGAGGAACGACTTGGAGGAGAAGAACCAAGTCCGGCCTCCAATTCATTTCCCAGATGATGACATTCATTGATAGGAAATTGTTTTCTTGGAATGCAGTTTGATTTATATTTTACACAACAGCACAGTTGCACGAGCGGTTGGTAATGAAGAGGTCTGAGTCCAGGATTTGGCCGTCTCGCGCGCCACCAAAAGCCGCTTTTCAGAGAGACGGTGTTGTAAATGCTAGTTTACCGTCCACATCGTGTCCTATCCGGCCCTCCGTCCAGGTCGGTATGTTTGCTCTGAGGGCAGCAAATCAGGCACCGCCTGGGTTTGCTGTCCCGGGATCCGTCGTTGGCGTTCGCCAAGGTTTCCCGGAGGCCGTCGCCGCGTCTCTGGACGGGAACGAGCCTCTGCCTCGCCCGCACGCTCAACTCGGCAGTCAAAGAAACTCCGTGTTCCAAAAGTAGCTTTATAATTCTGGGAGAACGGCACGACGTTAACTATGCACGTTTACACTTTCCTTAAAGTACTTTATTCCTTTTCATGCTCTCCGAGGCATTTCTATGGGGACACTTTTATCTGTTTGCTGTTGCAGCCTGCAGCTCTCCCCCAGCGCCGCCGCCTCGTCGGCTTATCTTTCGCCGTCCCCGTTTTATGTTCCTTTGGTGTACGTCGTCTGTCGGCGCAAACTCGTCCCACCGCCACCACCACCACCCACCACCATTGTAGGATTCATAAAGGTCGCTCTCTCATATCCCGCCAACTTTATTCTCATTATTTGGAATCATGACAGCGAGCAGCCCAGGAGCAGAAAACCCGGCGGCAGCTGGAGCAGGCCCTTGAACTGCGTCTCAATCTCCTGCAGACCGCCGAGCAGGCATCCAGCTCCTCGGACTCCGTCCCCTCCACCAACACGAGCGGTAAGAGAAGAGAACTAAACCCATGTCATACCTGCAAGAGTCTGCTGTGACTCCATACTCCTTGTTCTTGTCTGCGTCCAGCCTCCAGGTCTGTCCCTGCTGACACCTCCGGTCCTCACGCTCAGAGCAGCGGCCCCTCCAATACCGATGGGAACGGCACCACGTCACACCGCCCCGCGGCGGGTAAGTCCTCAAGCGGCCGGCGCCGATGGCTCCCTCTCCGGCTTCCAGCGAGGTTTAATATGCTTTTGAATTCTTCCCCTCCTTCCCTGCCGTGCCAAGAAGAGCATGGCGAGGAAGTGCTGGTGGGTAAAATCTGCTTCAAGCCCTCGGACGTGCTGGGACACGGCGCCGCAGGGACCTTTGTCTTCAGGTACGTATCTCGCTCCCGCAAAGACGGTTCCCTTCGACCCTTCAATCTGGTTCCACACTCATCAATCAGTGTTGTGTTATTCACACACCATGCAGAATGGAGCCTTGTTGATTTATCGACCTGTTTGAAGCACGGTTTTTCTAAAATGGATTTCATGGGGAAACACAGGAAAAGGGTGCGCAGAATCAAACGGAACCGAGTTAATGGTCTGAACAATGTCTTGTTCAACGAAGGGGCAAATTTGACGGACGGCAGGTCGCCGTGAAGCGAATTCTCCCGGAGTGTTTCGAGGTGGCGGACCGCGAGGTGCAGCTCCTGCGCGAGTCCGACACGCATCCCAACGTCATCAGATATTTCTGCACGGAGAGGGACCGCCTCTTCACGTACATCGCCATCGAGCTGTGCACCGCCACCCTGCAGCAGGTCAGTGTTCGAGGGCAAGGGCCGAGAAGCCTTTCCTCCTTTGGTTACAGCTCTTATTTAGACACGGCATCCGTACGTATGCCAAGTTAAGTCACAGAAAAGTTCTGAGAACACGGTTCCAAGGATTGTCCAGCGTGGATTTGATTCCAGGGGGAACCTTTAAATTTTAGCAGGTGAGGGACCACGGTTGGAATCGGCGTGTGTTTTACGCGCCGTACACAAAAACAAACCACCGAAGAAGAGGAAGAAGGCACAGACAAACATGGCTGCATGTTAATAACCATGAACCATAATAACCACGGACAATCAGATGGTTGAAGTGTTTTTATCTTCTCCCTGCACTGCTTTGCCGTGTGAAGAACCTCGTTAGCCGGTAGCTAACTCCGCACTTATTTTGACCACAGTAGTTTTTAATATCGGGGCTCTGCAGTCTGCAAGAAGCATCTGTGGTAATGAGTTCCATCAATCACCGAGTTCCTGAGTTCCGCTGGAACCATGAAAAGCCTCGGGGCGGGAACTGAGATGATTCTGGGAGCTGAGGTCCGCGGTGCCTGGTCCCTCCGCTGTCTGCAGGAACCAATGAAAACGCCTCGCTCCTAAAAAGGTTGTAGGAACTGCAAACTGTTCCTACAGTGAGGAAGGGGCTTTGTCTTTTACATATGTACCTACCAAATTTCCCAATTAATATTCATGTAAACTTCTCAAATGATTGCATTACTGGCAGATGACTTTGTAGTTGAATTTAAAAATATATTAAGACAATGAAGATGAAAAGAAAAATGGTGATGTTACATCATTGCCTTTTGCATTGCATAAATATTTGGGTTCTCACCTTAATGATTGTCCAAAATACAGCACACGAGGGGTCAGTTTGCAAATTACATGTAAATGCAGTTATTATATTCATCAAAAAATACAAATGCAAAATGTAAACTTTTTATAAATGGTTTACTTCATTCCAGCGAATAGTCACTTATAACCTTCAGCGGCACATTTAATAACTTCAGTAGTTAACACTTGGCAAACCCTCAGGACATCTCCGGTTATTTTATTCATTTTATTTCTCTGACATAAACAAAATTAAAAGAGGGTTTTGCGCTGGAAACCGCGAGAGACGACGGGGCCGTCGCCGATAATATTTACATTACAGTGAAACTCACAGATGGTTCCCCGTGTCCGCAGTACGTGGAAGATCCATCTGCTTTTCCTGACCAGAATCCAATCAGGCTGCTGGAGCAGACCATGTGTGGCCTGTCACACCTCCACTCACTCAACATAGGTCCGATACACACACACACACACACACTCTTGCTGTCAAACACACACAAATTGCATTTTGCACACGTTTTCCTTCTCCTTCATGTTTCCGCCGCCACCTTCTGCTCGTCGTCTTCCGCTCACGCAGTCCATCGAGACCTGAAGCCGAGGAACATCCTCCTCTCGGCTCCCAGCGCGCTGGGTGAGGTCCGGGCCCTCATCTCCGACTTCGGACTCTGCAAGAAGATCCCCGATGGTCGGAGCAGCTTCTCCTTGAGGTCGGGGATCCCGGGGACGGACGGGTGGATCGCTCCCGAGGTCCTCCTGGAGACGCCCGGGAACAAACCGGTACGAGACATTCAGATTGAACACACCGGCAACTCTGGGAGGAAAAGAATAACCGTGCCATGTTGGTTAACCCCGACCCCCTCAGACCACAGCGGTGGACGTCTTCTCAGCAGGCTGCGTGTTCTACTACGTGGTCAGCAGGGGCCAGCACCCGTTCGGGGACCCACTGAGGAGACAGATCAACATCATGTCGGGGGAATACTCCCTCTCGCACTTCAAGGAGAACGTCCACGGTGAGGCCAGGTTGAGAGTGGTGATTTCCACCCGGACGTGGCAGACGTGAGGGGCACGGACACCCTGACGCCATGTTTTATCTCTCGCTGTGCTTTGGGAGCCAGACGACGTGCGAGCGCTGGATCTGATCGAGAAGATGATCGGCGTGGAGGCCGAGGCGCGGCCCTCCACCGCCTGCGTGCTCAAGCATCCCTTCTTCTGGAGTCCAGAGAAGCAGCTTCTCTTCTTCCAAGTGAGTGGAATCAGCCTACAAACTCTGACAGGTCTACTGCAGCGGTTAGCGCTTCCTTCTCGCAGCCAGAAGGTCCCACGTTCACTTCCCACAGTGTTCCTTTCTGTGCTGAGGCTCCATGCTCTCCAAGTGTCTGCCTGGGGTTCTCCGGGTTCCTCCCGCATTCCCAAACACATGCAGGAGCTTCAGTGGAGACCCTGAGTTGTGTGAACGGTTGAATCCCTGTGATGGACAGGTCAAAGCTGAACCTGCCTCTCGACCAATCACAGCTCAGATAGGCAGGAGCAGTGGTCACTCAATGTGTTGTTTAACACCCACTTGTTATTGTGACACAAAAACGAAAGTGTGCTTTTCATAAACATAAAACACCCAAGCAACAGCTCCTCATGATTTTGTTGTGTGTGTGTGTCCGTGTGTCAGGACGTGAGCGACCGCATCGAGAAGGAGCCTGCAGACAGCCCCATCGTGGTGAGACTGGAGACGGCGGGGAGGGCGGTGGTCCGAACCAACTGGAGAATGCACATCTCGGTGCCACTGCAGTCAGGTACGCCGTGAAACTCGGCGGCGGGAGAAGCCCACGGCGGTGTTCACCCTGCTCTGAAATGTTCTTCTCCGGTGTGTGTGTGTGTGTGTGTGTGTGTGTGTGTGTGTGTGTGTGTGTGTGTGTGTGTGTGTGTGTGTGTGTGTGTGTGTGTGTGTGTGTGTGTGTGGGGGGGGGGGGGGGGGCGTGTGGGGGTAGGAGGGGGGGGGGGGGGGGGGGGTGGCGGCGTCGGTGCGCGGGCGCGACTGGGTGCGGGCGGGTCGGTGG
>CAAKHD010002529.1:1115-23751 GCA_901007705.1 Fistularia tabacaria | reverse complement strand
ACACTCCCCCCCCCCCCCGCCGTCCCGATTTATTTTTCCTAAACCAAACACCTTTTTTTTTTTTTTCCCCCCAACGGTGTATTCTTTGTGTTAGTCAGTGTTTGCGGGGGCTTAAACGCAGTGTACGGATATTGTCTTGATGTTCTAATCTTTATGAGGGTGAGTGCACTTCCGCAGACTTAAGCCGACCGGCCCTCCCCTCTGTGCAGGTGGGGAGACCGTACATTCATAATCCCTTCCCACATTGATTGGGAGCCGAGCATCCCCGGCGCGATGAAATGGAGGGAATATGCAAGGACAACTCAGAGGGAAGGGCACAGCGCGGCAGTGAGAGGTACAAGCCGGGTCTCGTTGCCCGGTGGATCTGGCCTACATAACACTCGACGGGACGCGGGGAGATCACTCGAAGATTTCCCGCTTTGCGACGGTTTCGCCGGCCTGCATCGCACGTGCAACCCACGCCACTGCTGTCAAATCTGTTTGTATTCTTGTGCAAATACACAGACTCAGCATCTTGTCTTTGATGGACCAAGTGCTCTGTTTTGTTGCGCTTTTGAAAGCAGGGGGGAGCCGTGACAACGGCCACAACGGGCCCTCTCCTCGGGTGCCCGCAGAGCCTCGTTCGCAGAAAATAAATAAAAAAGAAATCAAAATTCACTGATGGAAAGGTTGAAGGCAGGGTGGGAGAGAGAATATTTTTTCTTATTATTTAATCTTATTTCTTATTTTTCTTGTACTGATCACTTTCTGCCGAGTGGCTAAAATTTCCCCACTGTAGATTCAAGGAATATCCTATTCTCTTCTATTTGATATTGTAGCGTTGAGGTTGTGCAGATTTCCTTTCTGCCTAGTGCACAAATCTCCAAAACGCCCCTGTCAACCCTAGTTTCGGCAATGATAGGTGCAAAACAAGCAAACTGGCCCAGTTTGTTACTTTCATTCATTCATTCATTATCTATACTACCTATCCTGCATTCAGGGTTGCAAGTGTCAGAGCCTATCCCAGCTGCCATTTGGATGGCATTCCCCCCTGGATCGATCACAGGGCCACATTTATAGACGTGCAACCGTTCCCTGGCCCGACTGCACGTGTAGGGTTGAAGGGAATCGGAGAGCCCAGAGAAAAGCATGCAAACACGGGGAGAACAAGCAGACTTAACACAGAAAGGCCTCGAGTTGGAAACCAAGCCGGGATTTTTGTGCTGCGAAACGACAGCGCTATCACCTGGGCCACCATGCCGGCCTCATGGATGTGTATTTGTATATGTGTATGTTTTAAAATATATATATATATATATATATAATGTGTATGTGTGTCTGTAAATACATATGGGGTGTGATTAGCTATATACAGACACACACACACACACACACGTGTGTCTATATGTATGTATATACTATAAAATTAGATATAGATATGGGTGTATGTGTGAGTTTGTGTATATCTATGTATATATGTGTATATATTTGTATGCATATGTATGTGTATATATATGCATAGACATAAACATATATTTATGTTTATTTGTGGGGATATATATGTGTGTGTGTGTGTATGTGTGTATATCTGTATCTGTAAATATATGTGTGTGTATGTATGCATATATGCATATATATATGTGTGTGTGTGTGTGTGTGTGTGTGTGTGTGTGTGTGTGTGTGTATATATATGTATATATAGTCAGTGCATTTGTATATATATATATGTGTGTGTATGTATGCATATATATATATATATATATATATATATATATGTGTATATGTATGTCTTACTTTCAATATTCATTTATTCATTTTATTCAGAAGTATCAGATGCTGTTGATGGATTCAACAGAACTTAACACAGTCATCGTAACTGTCACAAGCATCATTAAATGGCTTTCCAAAGGAAAGAAGATGAATGTTAAACAGAAACGGGTAGGATTTTCTGAATTGAAGGTCTAGTCTTTCTCCGCGGGCAAACCGTCAACACATCGGGAAGCCTTTGACAACAGCAAATCACACCCCACTGAAAATGTCCCTCCTGTCAGGAAACGGCAGGGCACAGAAATCTATGGAGGGACTTCTAATGTGCAGCCCGGCCATGTTTGCGTGGGCTTTTATCCGTTGACCCCCTCCACACACACACACACACACACACACACACACACACACACACACACACACAAACACATACATACACACACAGCTCTAATGACTCTTTGGTCAAAAATCTGTCATGTAAAGTCCTGGCATGACACCACATCACACTATTGGTGCATATGTGATTTTGTTCAAAGTTAAGCAAAGGATAAGTTGCATTTTGGGCTTATCCTCATTGGTAATGATTTCTAAGATGTAAATTGGCTTGTTCAAAAAAAAAAAAAAACAGCCCATCTGATTTCATTTGAGGAATATGTGGTTGGGTCGATAACAGATTCAATAATCATCTAAAGTATTCTTAGGTCACAATCCAGCTCAACTATACTGCTGCACTTATTACCAGGTACATGTGGATTATATGTCCAGTTACAATGAATAGATTGATAAAATCAAACGGTACACTACAATATGGAAAATTGAATGGAAAATAAAAAGGAATCTTAGTCATATCTTAACTTGATAACTTCGAGAAATAAGCCATTTCTTACTCTGCATGTGTATGCCTATACGTCCGGATCTCTCGACCAGATGGCATTGGGCAAGCAGGTGATGACTCAAGTGTTTAGGGTCGCTGACGATTCTGCAGGCTCTACTGAGACATCACTTGTAGAAGAGGACAGTCTCTGTGATTCGACAGAATGTCATGACCACCCGCTGCAGAGCCCTGTAGCCAGATGCTGAGTTGTTGCCATACCAGGCCATTATGGAAATGATTACTATGCTTTTCAGTGCACATGGGTAGATATTAGGCAGAATCTTTCCATGCAGACAGACCTTCTGTCTTGTGGAAAAGTGAACAAATCAATTTGATTTTTTTTGATGACGGGATGAGAAGATATGTGTATTGGTTCAATATGGAGCCCTACCAGCAATTTTGTTGACCCGACCCAATGCAGTTACATTATGTAGATTCACAACTAATGTGTAGCCACAGACATTTTTTTATGCTGCTGACTTAACAGACTCTGTTATATGCGTTTGGAAATGTAACATAGCAAAATGAATGTGTCCCTGCATGAAGCACAATACTTTATTTTGAATGATATAAATATTCATACTTCAGCAGTATGTGACCATCATAAATTACTCACTCTTTCAGGATATCTACAATGATATATTGTGTCATTTTAGTCAAATGATAATAATAGTTACAAAAGATCTAGAGGTGCATCCACAAAAACAACACCAGGCCTCATTTGCACATCAGTTCAACACATCACCACGTCCTTCACATATATTCACTGAACCTTTCAAAAAGCAATCTTTGTCTTCTGAGCATGTGGTCATCGTAGAGACTAAGGAGCATTTATTAAATTTCCTCTGAATGTACTAATGTGCTGGAGAATCATTTTCACCTTTTCAGTAGTGACTCATGAGATAGTCAAGAAGGCTTGACTCATTTGCAGTAGATCATAGATTTATCCATAAAACCCCCTAACTTTTGTAGCTTTTCCTGACAAAATGAAGGAGAGAAGGGAATGAGTGACCAAAGGAATCAGTCAGGGGTTTGATGACATCCCTCCACACACAAAAAAACAACTGCTGCCACACTATGATGTCTGAAATCCAGCGTCCCTGCCACTAATTGTAGAGTAATTCTTGTTTTTCTTCAAAGGAAGAGAATTCATCGGCCGTGCCTGACAACCCGCCATTTCAGAGGCATCCATTTTGTGTGATACGTTTGCATATTTGATTTGAATGTTCTGCAGAACAAACAGGATGGAAACCATATAAGCACAAATGTTGGAAAGACAGATGACACAATGATGAATGTGTCTTTCCCGACTTTCCCGGACCAGTTCCAAGCTCAACTACAAATCTAATCCATGAACAATAGTTCAGGCATCACTTGGAAGTAACTCCCTTTTTTGACAATCATCAACTTTGCCCACAATGTTCAAATTATTTTTTCCTCCCAAAAAGCTATGAGAAAAGGTCAAACAACAAAATTTTGTGTCTGCAACCTAAAGTGTGCCATTCGGCATTTTAATTAACTAGTCCAGGCCAATGAAAAATGAATGAGCTGGGAGTAGTAAAAAGGGCTTTTTATAGCCTTGAGGAGATCCGTGCACGCACATAATGATAATGTACCAATTCCCTGAATACAATGAAATAGGTAGCTGGGGATATCAAGCCAGTGCGGCTGGATGGCAAATCAAACATTCTGTGAAAAGCTTGATGAATGTTACACTTCAATACAGCCTGTCTCAAGAGACAAATGAATTTCCTCTTTTCATGCAACAGCATACATATTGTGAAATTTTCTGCCGAAAATAAACGTTTAAATGCTCAATTTTCAAAATACCTAATTTCACTGGCAAAGGGTGAAAACCAAATATCAATGATGATGATGTACATTTACAGAAGCAATTGCACACCAGATGCATGTGAGATTAAACAGAGAACTTGCAAAAAATACCTTAGGTAGTATACTGTGATGCAAAAGACAAAAGAAATATGCATAAAAGAGTGAATATTCACCATCTAAAATTAAATCTACCTTATCACTACTTTGATTCAGCATTGCAAAGCTTCAAACTCAACTGAAACAACAATCTTCTTTTTTTTTATTTTCCAAGGTTTTCCGCAATTACATTAGTCACTTCAACTGGATACAGACGTGTCAAAAATATAAATGCAAAACACTATGATATATACTATATCGCAAAAAGACTAATTATCAGACAAGAGTGGAATATTACATATGAGATAAAGATATTCCTTTTTTTCTGACATGCATATGACATGTTTATGTGTCAACAATAGCAGAGTGTACAGTTTTTTCTCGCATTACTTAAATGTAGACATGGTACCTTTTTTATGAGTTTTCTCACCCAATATACTTTATTATTTTTCTTACAATTTACCACATTTTGTGCTCGAGGTTTGAATCGGTCAGTTCGAAACAGACAGTGATCATGAAGGGATGGGAATTCCATTCCAGAGACATTATGTTCCCTTTTTACCGATCATACTTGAAAATGTAAGGTCTTTCTGATGTCCGTAGAAGCCTTAAAAACAGGTTGGCCTGGCTCGGAAGGGACATTGACAGTCTAATTGGAAGGAAGGTGGTTCACCCAGCTCCATTGAGACCATGTCAGGGTGTCCTTGGGCAGGGGAATACACATGTTGAATTGTTAATGTGGTTGGCATCTTCAATGACAGACTCTGCCATAAGAGTATGAGTGCAAGCATGGATTGTTGAATGAGTCAGTACTGTAAAGCTGTTTGGATTCTACATAAATTAAGTTCACTTGCTATGTAAAAGGGAAACAAAAAGTACAATTCGCTGGGGTAATGCAGATTCCGTCTCTCTCTCTCACACACACACACACACACACACACACACACACACACACACAAACATGTACATATTAATTTGAAATTGAAATAATTATCTCCTAATGTTTATCACAATGACATTAATATTGAGCTGGTAGGCAACGTAAACGCTTGTCTCTATATTTGATCCTGCCGGCCAGGGTTTGCCCCTCCTCTAGCTATGACAACCGGGATAGGCTCCAGCATCCCTGTAACCTTGAATGTAGGGTAATCAGCAGATAATGAATGAATAATTATTACTGTGTGGCATTTTAGAGGCCCTAAAATAACTAAAAGTTTTTGTTGTGTAGATCAAAGATGATTTCAAGTGCAACTATAAATTTAACAACGTGATGGGAGTAGTCTAACATGCTTTGACAAAGAACACCATTTTAGTATTGTGCTAATGGTTAAAATCAGCTAAACTGGCAAACACGTCTTTTTCTCTTTCTTAGTATAAGTAGCACATGTTGTGCTTTATTTTATCTGTACAAGTTTTGAAGCTAATGGAAGTGAGGAGGCTCAGCCAGATGTAGATCATTGCTTGGGGGATCAGTGTATTAAAATCTTAGTCGAGGGTTAACTAGATATGCTGTGGCCTCGCCATGTGAGACAAGTGTCATGGGAATGTGTTAGAGAGGAAAAGGCAAGTTGAGTTAGACTTTTCTTTTAACTTGATTCCCAGTGAACTATATTTGCTTTTGCCTGCCATTAACCTTTAGTCAATGATGTAATTTAGGTAAGTGATATGGCTTTTAATTGCTACCCTTAATTTTAGAATAGCCCTCAGTAATTGATGCCATAAAAATGTCCTCAGGTGGCCCTGGCATGCCATAAATGCACATCGTGGATATACTAGCTTCAAGGAGCAACCAGTTTTCATGGTTTGAGCAGGTTTACTGTAGGTTAAGATCTGATGATCTGATTCAAAGTGAAAATATTTAACCAGTAGAGCAAATTCACACCAGAAATGTGTATTGGTTGAAGATGATTGGTTCAATTGCATTTTATACAAACAAAAACTGAAAATTTTCTGTTGGACGGTGTTTGGTGTGGGTTCTTTGTGTTTAAATAAATGCTCAATAAATGCTCACTCAAGTATTTCTGTAAAGGCCAGATGAAACTTATTTAAATCCCCTGCAAGATGTGAAGGAGCGAAAAGTTGTTTACTCGGTGCAGCAGGCAGTGCAAGAAGTTCTATTTAAACTTCGAAACATGCATCAGCATAATGATGTATGTTATTATTCACATTATTATGATATCCCGAGGCAATTACAGAAACATTTTCAGTATTGCGGAAATATTTTTGGATCTGTAAACATGACCTCAATGGATGACAAATATGATTCAGATATCCAATTTTATCCTATTCTTTGGGATGTACTTCATTCTTTGGTAAACTATGTTATTACATTTCTTACATCAAAAAGAATAAGTTGGCTGTTACTTCCTGCTGCACATACTCAGATAAACGAAAGTCTTAAAGGGATTCATGCCTCAAAAGTAAACGGCTATCTGAAGAGAGAGAATTTCCAGTCAGTATTACATTATCCTTGGTTTACCTCAGGGCAACCGAGATGGTAAGATAAAGAATAATGAATGCAATCTTTTGAATATTTATTTGGAAATATTCATATACTAAATGTCAATTTTACCTGAAGCATTCTGCGAAACAGCATTCTACGACAATGGTATTTAACTGCATTTGGAAAGCCGTGGGTGTGTTATGTGTTTATCATACATTTTTTTTTCTTTGTTGACTTGTAATGCAAAGCAACCATCAAATTATTAGATAAAAGATAGATTAGATTACTAGGTTAAAAGACAGCTGCTATTGTCTGTGCCGCTTTAACACACAAACACCCTGTATTGTAAGTCATGAGATCAAGGATGGCTGGAAAAAAATGTCGTGGGTGCACAAATAATTTAGTGTACTGTTTTTTGTTTTTTTTTTCCAAGTCAAAGTCAACTTTATTGTCAATTCTGCCATATGAATCACACATACAGAGGCTTGAAATAGTGTTTCTCTAAGAACCACAGTGCAAAAGTACAAAAAATTATCAATAATATCACAGACAATGGCAAGTTACAATGAGGTAGTATGGTTTTCACGAAGTCCAAAAAAGTGTTAAGATGCAGTGTTTTTTTAAAGTAAAAGCAGTAAAAAAAAAAAGATTTTGATTATAATATGAGTATATTCATACAAGTAAGTTAAGCATAGACTGACCTACTTTTCTGTACATACATGGAGGCTGCCAACAAACTTATCACACGCACATAGTGTTTCTGGTGCTTGGAATCAAACCAGTAAGCTTCCAGGTACCTGATACCCATTCCTCAACTGCAAGAGAGAATCGTGCCAAAATGAAGTGGCAGCATTGATTCACATTTGAATATGATTCACATTTCTTAGATTTGGTATGAAGTCTTCACATTTGGCATTGGCCTTTTTTTTTCCTGCTCCTAGGGAACTTGGAAATGTAAATTGTTGTCATAGCCCTCATGCCTGACATCTTTGCTGACCATTCATATGGTGATAATGGTTGTGATCGTGTCGACCGACTTTCAACCAAATCACAGTAATGAAATGTAAGGGAGAGTGTGTTGATGAAATGACCTTAGATATATAGTCTATGCCAAGTATCATCTCAACCAATAGTTCCAGGAAAGAAGCTATCTTAGTTGTGATTCTGCAAGCAGCCTGTGGTCTGAACTGTTCAAACATACTGTTTTCATCAAATTGAAGAACATAAATTACTTGCGAATAAGTCAAAACATATAATTAACCTGCTCCTGGTACACATTGCTGACAAAGGCTTGAAGGATAAATGATACAAAGTCTGCATCCATGAGCCAAGCCTACCAGATGATTTCAGAATTGTATGTCTAATGTTTACACAAGCAATGGTACCTAATGTCCAGCGTGTCTCTTTACAATGAAATATCTGCGAGGATAAATTCACTTGTTCTTTTTGCTCAACACTTAAAAATCTCTGTATGTCTGATTTTATTTTGGCTAAACTTTTATCCTAAGCTTCAGTAACACTCTTAATGTCCTAGCATCCATTTTTCACTCCACTGCCATGAGTTATTTGTCTTATTCTTGTTAAGTCATTTTGTTTTCAACAAGCAAATGTCAAAATATTCTGGAGGGAAGTCTATGAGGAGTAAACCAAGTGAAATGACTGGAGGTGGTTATAACACATAAGCATAACACATGACCTTAAAACGGCTTCCTACTTTGATGTCATAATATCAACATTTCAGTTTATCAACAGAATGAACCAAAGACAGTCAGAAAAAAAAAAAAAAATGATATGAGGCAAGATGTGTTCACCATAATAGGTTTCTATGGTAATTTGAGTAATTTGAGCAGATTTAGTGCAGAATGATGAAAACAGCATCCAAGAAATATACAGTATATGTGTGTGTGTGTGTGTGTGTGTGTGTGTCCCTACCATGTGTCACTCACTCGTGGGGGCACTGGTATGGTCAATCACAGGGTCACATATAGAGAAGTACACCGATCCATATGTCATTCTTGCATCTTGGCAAACTCCACGCGGACAGCCCCCCTGTCAGAATTGATTCCAGGGAACTCCCAACTGTGAGGCAGAAGTGTTATCAATGCTACCTGTAACCCTCATTATTTGGGAAAGAAAATCCTGATTTCTTTTCAGCCATGTTGTCAGGGGTTATATGCCCCTGGAAGGGTCAGCTAAGGTAGACAGGTCCCAGGTGAGGGACCAAAAAAAGTGCGACTCAGAAGACCCTTATGAAGGACAACAAATTGTACCGTTTTCCCCTGCACGGACGTGGGTCACTGGGGTCCCCCCCCTTGAGCCAGGATCTGGGCTGGGGCTCGATGGCAAGCACCTGGTGGCCGGGCGTGCACCCATATGGTTTGGCCAGGCACAGCCCGAAGGAATGACATAGGTCCCTCTCCCCTGGGCTCACCACCAACAGGAAGGGCCAAGGGGGTAAGGTGCAATGTAAACTGGGCAGTGGCCGGAGAGGGGGACCTTGGTGGTCCAACCCTGGGCTGCAGAAGCTGGGTCATGGAATGGCACCTCTCTGGCAGGAAGGAGCCCGAGCTGGTGTGCGAGGGTGAGAGATTCCGACTAGATATAGTCTGACTCACCTTGATGCACAGTGTGGGGTCCGGAACCAGGCCTCTTGGGAGAGGCTGGACTCTTTTTTACTCTGGAGTGGCCTCTGGGGAGAGGCACCGGGCAGGGGTGGGCATATTGATTGCCCGACTCAGCGCCTCTACGTAGGGGCTCAATCCAGTGGACAAGAGGGAACCCCCCTCTGCCTTCAGGTGGGGGGATGGGTTCTGACTGTTGTTTGTGGCTATTCACCCAACAGCAGTTCAACTTACCCACTCTTCTCGGGGTTCCTAGAAGGGCTGCTAGAGACCGCTCATACTGGGAACTCCCTTGTTCTACTTGGAGAATTCAATGTTCACGTGGGCAATGGCAATGCGACTTAGAAGAGCTTGATGAGGAGGAATGCCCCCTCTGATCTGAACTCGAGCGCTGTTTTGTTATTGAACTTCTGTACTTGTTAAGGATTGTCAATAACAAACACCATGTTCAGGCATAAAGGTGTCCATATGTGCACTTGGCATCAACGCGCCTTAGGCCACAGTTCTTTGATCTGCGTTATGGTTGTGTCGTTGAACTTGGTGCCGCATGTCCTGGACACTCGGGTGAAGACAGGGGCAGAGCTGTCAACTGATCACCACCTGGTGGTGAGATGGCTCCGATGTTGGGGGAGGATGACGGTCAGGTCTGGCAGATGCAAACGTAACGTAAGGGTCTGCTGGGAATATCTCCGGCAGAGCTACAACCACGTCCCCAGGGAAGCAGGGGACAATGAATTTGAATGGGCCATGTTCCGTGATTCCATTGTCAAGGTGACAGACCAGACGCAGCCAAAAGGTGGTCGGTGCCTGTTGGGGCGGCAACCATTGAACCCGCTGGTAAACCCCAGCGGTGAGGGTTGCCGTCAAACTGAAGAAAGAGTCATATCGGACCCTCCTGGCCTGTGGGGCTCCGCAGTCAAATGACAGGTAGTGGCAGGCCAAGCGGCATGCGGCTTTGGTGGCTGCCGAGGCAAAAAGACAGGTATTGGAGGAGTTTGGGGAGACCATGGAGAACGACTTCTGGAGGGCTTTGAGGAGGTTGTGGTCCACCATCCGGTGGCTCAGGAGGGGGAAGCAGTGCTCCGTCAGCACTGTGTACAGTGGGAGTGGTGCGCTGCTGACCTTAACTCGAAAAGTTGCAGATCGGTGGCAGGAATACTTCTCAGACCTCCTTAATCCCGTCAAAACTTCCAGTGAGGAAGCAGAGCTGGGGTACACTGGAGAGGACCCGCCTATTTCTTGGGCTGAAGTTGCTGAAGCAGTCAAAAAGCTCTTCAGTAGTGGGGCCCTGCCAATGCAGTATCAGCTGCATTGTATAGACGTTGCAGACAATGCCACCAGACTGGCAGACCAGGGTAGACTGGCAGACCTTTTTAGAAAGGTGGATCGGAGGGTGTGGTTCAACTACAGGGAGATCACACCCCTCAGCCTCCCTGGTAAGGTCTATTCAGCGGTGCTGGAGAAGATGGTCCAACGGGTCTTTGAACCTCGGATCCAGGAGGAGCAGTGTGGTTTTCGTCCTGGTCGTGGAACAGTGGACCAGTTATATACCCTTAGCAGGGTTTTCAAGGGGGCATGGGAGTTTGCCCAACCAGCCTACATGTGTTTTGTGGATCTGGAGAAGGCATTCGATTCGATTTGATTTCAAGTCACCGAGAAACGTCTTCTCTTGGACTCTGTACTGGTCTGTCGTGGTGGAGAGGGAGCTGACCCTGAAGGCAAAGCTGTCAATTTACCGGTCGATCTAGCTTCCTACTCTCACCTATGGTCACGAGCCGCGAGTAGTGACCGAAAGGACGAGACTGTGGATTCAAGTGGGCGAAATGAGTTTTCTCTACAGAGTGGGCAGACTTTCCCTTAGAGACAAGGTGAGAAGTTCGGCCATCCTGGAGGAGCACAGAGTAGAGTCACTGCTCCTCCGTGTAGAGAGGAGCTAGATGAGGTGGTTGGGGCATCTGGTCAGGATGCCTCCTGGACGCCTCCCGGGGGAGTTATTCTGGGCATATCCATCTGGGAGGAGGCCATGAGGAAAACCCAGGACACGCTGGAGAGACTATGTCTGTCGGCTGGCTAGGAGTACCTTGGGGTATCCGCAGAAGAGCTGGGCCATGTAGCTTTGGAGAGGGAAGTCTAGGCCTCCCTGCTCCGGCTGCTGCCCCTGCGACCTGACTTTGAATAAGTGATAGAAGATGGATGGATTACATTATTAATGCCATGTACAGCATATCCAGCTCCTGATTTTTAAACAGAAATTCATGATTTGTAAATTGAAAATCGAATCAACCAATCATGCAACAATATTGTCTTCCAGTCTGTAAATAACATTATATGCCAAACTGTACAGCACATGTACATGGGTTACACATACTAAATTAATAACCATCTGGTGAGAGGTTTAGTATATTGTAATATATTTGGCAGGACCAGTAATTATGAAACTAGGCCATATTGCAAAGGGAGATAATTAATGTTAGCACGTCCCTGGGAGGTTTTTGTGGGGTGGAGGAGACTCTGACACAGTCTATTCAATTATGTCCTTCCCTGTGGGTCCTGAAACCCAGAATATAGAATATCTAAATTAGGCATATGACAAATCTCTCTCTAAGGTGGATGTAGCAGGTCATCAATGCCAAGGTGGCCAGCAAGGTGTGGGTGAAAATTGTGAACTGCACCCAACTTTTAAACATGCACATCAGTATAAGGCCTATTGTTATAACAGAGGAGGGAAAACTCTCTGATTTATATGCCTTCTGTCTTTTTCAGGTAAAATTAAATAAATGCATTATCATATTCAGACATCAAGAGTGATTTGCAGGGTTGGAGAGCATTTATATTATGTCTCTTATGTTATCAGATTTCAATTACTGAGGACATGGAAATATGTGAAAATGGCAAGAATAGGGTGCCAGCACACACCAAATCAGTCAATGAGAAGTTGTAAAACCCTCAAAAATTCCCTTTTGATTTTTTTCACTGCATGTATGGAGTTAATTGTAATGGAAATTCCCACAATGCCACAATGAGTTTGCTTGATGAAATTTGGACTAGCATCCCAGATCATTCTTTTGAGCTGATGGGTTTTAATAAGGTGCCTATCACGGACAAGAAGCACACTGAGGCGAATAAATACGCAATGTTGCCCCCAATGACAATTATGGTCAAATGGTCTATGAAATGCCTATAATGTATAAAAAAAGCAAACTATTAAGTGGAGTGTAAGAAATATGCCTGACAAGCTGCAGGGGATCAGTAGTAAAAGGTGTGTCCTCCAGCCACACATTAAAGTACACATCACCGAAAAAGGTCACTTATGTCAACATGGGGATTGAAGCTATTGCATCCAACCCTCTATGACAGGTCCTTTCAACACCTGTACATTGCATATCTTGGTATGAAGCTAAAAATATTATGTGTGACACTGGAGAACAGGCTGTGAGGTACAGCTACATCATTTTGACAAGTACATGCAAAGGCTGTGCCACAAACACCGTGGGTTAATGAGTGTAACATTATATATATTTACATAGTAGCTTTTAAAAACTGCAAGGCACATATGGGTATTGGCAAATGCTTCATGGTTGACATTTCCAGCAGGGAGAATACCAATTCAAGCATTAGTCATACATGAGCAAACATTCGACATAACTTTACAGGGAACCCTACCTGTGAAAAAAAATAAGTAAAAATATGCTTGATGACATATAAATGTTTCTCATGTTCACTTTGGCTATGTACTAGTGTTATCTTTTGCTTGGTATTGTACGGTATGGTATGTACAGCAATACCACATTGTGCCGCTTTTGGGTGCAATTTCCAGTCCAAAGGAATCAAAAGGACAAATGATCGCTGAGACAGCTTTCCAGAGAGAGTAGAAAGTGGTGGGAAATTGGTGGCGGACGTTTACAACTTCCTGGAGATCTGCAGCAGTGTTCTCATTGCTTCTCTCTGGACGCATTAGCCGAGCTAAGCTGCTGAAAGAGCATAAGGGTGCTGCTAGTTTTAAATGGGCACCGAAGCCAAACGCCGTGCCAACAGTTTTCTTTTACAGGCATACTTTTCAAGACGGTGTTGTAGAGACAGTAGCCTTTCAAGTTGCTCCCTAGCACAGTTCTCTCTTTTCTGTTTTATATTACTTTTGTTACAACTTAAATACTATTTTTATCATAACTTTACTATGCCCCCACTTTCGTCTATTTATCCTCTGGTCTCCATAGTTTCCCAAAGGGTCTCCCAAGAGATTAAAAAAGTTCTACCCTAACCTATCCTCCTATAAAAGGTCCTTGGGAAATGAGTGAAGCCTGCTTAAAGAAACTCCACATGCAGGAGATGCTGGATGTTCTCCTGCGAGGATGTCAACAACTTGCTCCTGCAGAAGTAGCATCTGATGAACAAAGGCCGAGCAGATCACGGAGGAAGCAAGTCGTCCAGTCAGTAAGCACAGTGGTCCGTAGGTCTACAGTGATTAGCCGATGACAAAAAGTTGAGCTCCTTTCAACAGAGACTCTCTCTGTAGGCATAGCAACACAGTTGCCACAAACACAGCAGTAACCTTTGCCGACTCTTGCATCTTCGCGTCTTTGTTTGTCTTCATTTTGAAGCTCATTTCAATTTATGTCCTCAATGTTATCCTCATCACTCATGTCTCTCTCGGGCTCAAGTGATTAGGGTTGCACGGATGACATGTTTTTGCGCCACAGTTAAAAATGAATGGGTCTGAGCCCAGGTCAACCCTGTGATGTCACTACCTCGACAGCATTGCTTCGTAAACATCAATGGCGACCTACAAGTGAAACATTTATTTTTACAAACTAAGATTTTTTGAGATATCTTATTATTGGTAAAATTTAGGTGGTACAAATACTGATCAGATAGAATAATACTATCTTGGTAACTGGGGATCCCTTTAAAATCTCAATGAATGGTAGTGTTAAAGATAAATATTAAGGCATGAAAATAATTCTTAATGTGCACATCATGGCTAATACATCAGGGAGAATAACTATCCTGAAAATATAGCCAGCCCTGGAAAAATGCAGTTAATGGAAAGGATTGTCAGAGAACAAACTATTTAGTAATAACTCAACATGGATCACTCCTGTTTACTATCAAGCTAATGTGTGTTTCAGCTGAATTGAATGCTCATACCGAGACAACACAAGGCTACACTCATTTAAAGGTTGGGCTATTTACCTAATTATTCATGTATTTATTGACACAGCAGAAAACACTGACTTGATTGTGGTTATTTATTATTGTCTGTTTTTTGTCATCATTTTTTTTTTTTCAATTTAGATTTTTGATTATTTCTTATCAGTATACTTAATTTCATTTTTTTTGTAGTATTTTGTATGTATTATTTTCATTTGTTTTACTTTTCTTATCTATTTATGTTATGGTTGTGCTCATTTTTGGTTACATTTTGCATCCAACTGATTCAACCTCCCTCTTATATCTGTGCAGAGCACTCTTCTTGAGCATGACAGAAATGCTATTCTGTGAGAGCAAATAGATGAGACTGGAAAATTATCATCATGAATTTTGGTTGAGGAGTGTTTGCACAAGTGGAGATTTGCTTTTGTTTTCTTTTTTTTTTTAAAAAAAGAGTTTGTCTTGTCTGGAGAAAAGGGGGCAGTTATTAATAAAGGTGATAGAGGCACCAACATTCCATAACTTTTTTTTTTTTTCATCTCAACGAACGTTCAGTTCTCCAAGAGTTCACTGAGCTCTTAAACTTGTATCTCAGCTATAATCAAAATACTGCATTAAAGAAGAAGCAAGGGCAAGATTTCCTGTGCCCACATTCTAGGTTACAAATATGAAGTATTATTCCCAAAAGTACAGCTGATGTCCCTGAATTTGAATGTCATCAACGGACCATCTTTCATTAAAGGTCAACAGAATTGTGACCATGAAACATACTGCTAAATTGTTTGACTTTGTTTTCAAGAGAACAAACATAAAAAAAGCAGCCCACAGGGGCTACAGAGGCACTCAAGTTCCTGTTATTAGTATCGCAAATTTTTGTGAAGCATGACTGTTTTATTTGGGCCATTTTTTCATGTTGCTTAAAAACCATTATTTATGCCATTCCACAGCTTAACTTAATCTCCTAACAGGTTAGATTTATACCTATGGAGGGCGGCCATTATCCACATGTGAATTAAGCAAAATGCCAAATGGAGTATTTCATCTGTTTGACATTAAGCACTCAGCACATTTCTCCAGCACAGGGGTAAAGTAACCGCAGTGTAACAAATGTAAGGAAAATGGGAGTTAATGTCTTTGGTTTTGCAAGCCTAACTTAACAAACTCTGAGAACTGCCTATTTTTCCATCTATTTCAAAAGTGATTATCTAAATATAATGTGCACATCTAAGGTGCACGTTTCCCTCCAGGGTAATTTTATCCTCCACTGACATTAAAGGGTGAACTGTGTCGACATTGTGGCAGCACCAAGGCTGGTTATCCACAGATAAAGACCCATTTTCTGTTTCAGGTCTGGTTGAGAACACAATGAAATGATGCATATATGAGCAAAAAGCTCAGGGCAGAATTGTGTGATTCAACTGATCTAGACCTCTATTCATCTCTAACAGGGCTGCTCGCTGGTTTTATCTCCCAGATGGAACTTCAATCCTCTGCTGAGCACCTTACTTAAGTCCTTTATAATATTTCACGGAGGTCAGAAGAACACAAGGAAATACCGCCACTCATGCCATTTACTCCCCTCCTAATGTCTGCTGTTTTTATGGTATATAGCCCATAAATCTTTTGCCTCTCAGTTTACCCAACAGCTAATTGAACCCTCATGCAATGGCAGTCATGAACACTAATTGTACAGCACAAGGCAGTTTGGTGAACTGAATGTTGATTTCACATATATACTGTATACGTATATAAAGACAGTAGTGAAATGGCAGAAAAATTACATTTTGTGTGTGCTGAAAAGAAGTTAAAAGAGAGATGGAGAAATGCGGTGAAAACAAGTGGTAGTTCTGTAAATATCTAGAATCTTCATTCATGGCATACATTTGGCATGCAGCCGTTGGTGGATGGTTAAAAAAAAAAATGTGGGGCGTTTGAGAAAAAGAAGAAGTGAAAAATACGTGTCAGATCATTTGAAGGCTGCCATTTGAATCCTATCCTGCTACTGTCTTCTAAACTCCATCTGACATAAATCAGATGAATGGGTGAAGTGACATAAAAGACACAGGTAAGCTTACATGTTCGCAATATCTGAGATGCCATTGTGCGTGTATGTCTGTTTGTGTGTATGTGTACCCTTGCCCGTGTGCAGCAGTCAGTAGGGAGGATGGCCACGGCTGCCTCCCCTCCTGTGACAGCTCTTTGGTTGCTCTCCTGTGAGCCATATTATGCACTGCTTTTGGCACAGTGACATATAAGTGTGCGCGCTTACACGTGCATCCACATTCACTGTGCTCTTTTAAGTTTTTTTTTTTTTCAGTTGTACAGATACACATTCATTCAGTGGAATGACGGGTGAGTGAGTCAGCTCAAGGCCCCAGCAGGAGTTACAGAGGCAGTGTGCCAAGTCATAGTCCCTTCTCAGTTCCACTGCAGCTGTATGCTTTGAGAGCCTCAGTGACACAGTGCTCTCTGTAGATAATGTATGACTTACTATGTGATACAAGCAAATGAGTACATTTTGTTCAAGTCAGCACCTCACAGATGAGAACCATCAAATTCCCCTTGGAAGATTTGTTTAAACGATAGGCATTTGCTGAACTGCATTACGTGATGCTATCAATTGAACAGTACCCATATATGAGCATGATTATGCATACATCACAATTTATTTACATATGGAATACTCAAATCTAACATATTACATGTGTAAATTGCTGAAGGTGTGTGTGATTGTCTCTGAGCTTGCCCGTACGACTATTTTTTGAAGTGCGCATTTGTCATTGATACAAAAACACACAGTCCAGCAAGTCCTGAATGCATTCCCTCTCTCAAAGCAAATCAAGGATAGATAAAGTTTACAAAAAAAGGTTACAAATGCAGGACCACATCATCTGCAAAAAGCAGAGACTTGATCCCATGGCCACCAAACCAGATCCCCTTGACGCTGTGACATCGCCTAGAAATTCTGTCCATTAAAGATATGAACAGAATCGATGACAAAGGGCAGCCCTGGCAGATTCCAACTCTCACTGGAAACGGGTCCGACTTATAATTTGCAATGCAGACCAAGCTCCGACATCGGTAATACAGCCCGTATAACGGGGGTCAGTACCCCATAATCCCGGAGCACCCCCCACAGGACTGCCCACAGGACACGTTCGAATGCCTTCTCCAAGTCCACAAAACACATGTAGACCGGTTGGGCAAACTCCCTTGCCCACTTGACAACCCTGCTGAGGGTATAGAGCTGGTCCCCTGCAGTTGGAGCCCTCCGATCCCCCTTTTGAAAAATTGGGATCACCTCCCCAGTCTGCCAGTCCAGCGGCAATGTTCCCGACGTCCACGCAATGCTGAAGAGGCGTGTCAACCAAGACAGCCCCACAACCTCCTGAGCCTTGAAGAACCCAGGGAGGACCTCATCCACCCCCGGGGCCCCGCTGCTGAAGAGCTTTTGTCTACTTCAGCAACATCAGCCCCAGAGATAGGCGAATCCCCTCCAGGATCTCCTGGCTCTGCTTCCACATTGGAAGGCATTTCGACGGGATTGAGGAGGTCTGAGAAGTATTCCTGCCAATCTACAATGTCCCGCGTTGTGGTCAGCAGTGCTCCACTCCCACTGTACAAAGCGTTGACAGAGCACTGCTGACCGGCATCATCCCCCACCATCGGAGCCAGCTCACCACCAGGTGATGATCAGTATCCAGAAGAGTATCAAGAACATGCGACCCGAAATCCGATGACACGAAGGTTGATCAAAAAACTGTGGCCTAAGGTATATATGGACACCTTTATGCCTGAACATGGTGTTTGTTATGGACAATTCATGACGAGCACAGAAGTTCAATAACAAAACATCACTCGTTCCTCCAAATTACACCCTTCCAAGGCACAGTCGTTGCCCATGTGATCATTGAAATCTCCCAGTAGAATGAGGGAGTCCCCAGAAGGAGTGCTCTCTCGCAGCTCCTCTAAGGACCCCAAGAAGGGTGGGTATACAGAACTGCTGTTGGGTGCATAGCCACAAACAACAGTCAGAACCCATCCCCCCACCTGAAAGCGAAGGGAGGCTACCCTCTCATCCACCGGGTTGAACCCCAATGTGCAGGTGACGAGTAAGGGGGGAATCAATATCCCCACCCCTACCCGGCGCCTCTCACCGGGGGCAACTCCAGAGTAGAAAAGAGTCCGGCCCCCCTCGAGAGGCATGGTTCCAGACCCCACGCTGTGCGTCGAGGTGAGTCCAACTATTTCTGGTCGGAATTACTCGGCCTCACACATCAGCCTGGGCTCCTCTCCCGCCAGAGAAGTGACATTCCATGTTCCTAGAGCCAGCTTCTGCAGCCAAAGGTCGGACCGCCAAGGTCCCCTGCTCTGGCCGGTGCCTGGCTAACACTGCACCCAACTCCCCTGAAATGTGTCCCATCTATTTGTTTACAAATGTAAACAGACATTTCTGATATAAGAAGTAGGTTGAATTTAATTTCTTTAAGTTTTAAGAGAGATACAGACAAAGAGATGAATCATGTTTTATAATGCCAGCTCGGATCCTTGTGGCATTTTGAGTACAAATATTATTTACTGATAGTGCACATCAAAACAGAGACAATGACTATGTTTTTGTTTTAGGGCAGCTGTGAATGGACTGTTGTGAGTGTTATAATAATTTTAACTTCACTATACATCCCTGTTTTTAGCACATTGAAATACAAAAAAGTGCACCAATTGCAAAATTAGGAAGGTTCTTGTACTTGGAAAATAATGCCCAATGTAGTTGTCTGCATTGTTTCAGGTAATAAGATTCATTAAACAAAAAACTAAAAATCATGCTTGATTTAGATATCCTGTTAAAAAAATGATGTCCCTCTATATTCTATAATTTAGTCTATGTCCAATTTTTTTATGCTCTTCATGGACACCACGATCAAAAGTCCATGAAATGTGTTACAAGCTTGTTTGCCACTGTGTCTCGGTCTGAAGCTAGAAGTTCCGTACCAGACCTGATGCGAACTAACACTTTGACTAATTCTGGCACATTTAAAGTGGGGTTTATGAATTGACTGAATCCCTACCAAATAATCAACACAAAACATGAGGATCTAAGACATCTGGAGGGTCCCCGGGAGTGTTCTGCTGCCACTTTGGGCTCACGATGGCTTCTTTGATATCAAGTGGCACAAGATGAAAACAAATACAGCTTCTTTTCATTTGCAGCTTTTCAACAGGTGCTCTCATTCAATCCCATTAACAACAATTGTATTGGTAACACATACTGTAAAAATAATTCATACTACTGACATTGACAAACCATCTGCCATCTTGCACAAAAAACAAAGAAATTAAATTATATCAAATATAATTAAATAATTAAAGAAATACAGTTGAAAAACAATGAATGGAGGACGACAGCAATCTGCATAGGAAAAGGCTTTTTTTTTCTTTGGTAGATGCCAAAAGGAGATCATCCTTTTGTTAGATTTTGCAATATTTTGTGGACATTCATTGTCCCTGAATAGCCACTTTAAGACAGGAAAGTTTATAGAGTGCAGTTTTAAGAACTGTCAAGCTTGAACATTTAAGTTTTGCATTGCATGCAGTCAGTCTGCAATGTGCATCTTAAGCCCCACACTCAAAAACAAAGTGTGAGTTGTCCATTTTTTCGCAAGGAATCAACTGACCACGATAGCTTTTAAAAATGGTGCACTGCATGAAGCATCTAGTGAAGGGCGTGGCTTATTAGCCCTACCAGTCACTAAGCAACTACGTAACATAATATGAAGATGTGAAAAGACCTTGCTTCAGAGTAGGAGCTGAAATGGTTCTAGGTAATGAGGTCCGTAGTCCCTTGTTTCTATGCTATCCGAATGCACGAACAAGGGCCTAGATCCTGAATTACAAAAAGGGTTACTGTTAATGATAAACTTTGTAGAAAATTTTTTTCCTTATCCTAACTAAGTGTATTTGTTTTAAACCTGAGAAGACTCTAGGGCAGGGGTGGGCAATTCATTTTTACAAGGGGACATATGAGAAACCTGAACTGTGCTGGAGGGCCGAAACCAACAATTCCAGGTAAACAACACACTTGTATTACATGAGCAGAATAAAATATTGTTCATTCATGTGCTGACTGGCCTCACATGGGCCAGACCGGGATGCCCAAAGGGCCACATGTGGCCCCTGGGCCGTTAAATGCCCAGGTCTGCTCTAGGGGGTTCCAAGTAGGTTGGAACACACAATAAACCTGCTCGGGTTTAAAAACAATAGTTGTCTGATCTATTTAGGATAACTGTTTTTCCTCTAAGTTGTTCATGTCTCGTGAAACTTCAATGAGTGCCCCTTGTACTCTTTTTGAAAAGTACTCAAGGCCTTCATTTCCAGACAGAAAATTGCCATTAAAGCTGAAACGTGCATTCTGATTTACATGCTTAAACTCAGCCAAGACAATCCCAAAGAAAAGTCAGTGTCAACTATAGTGTAATAGAAAGGCTGACCCTGCCGGATTGAAATGACCCTCCCACCAGATGTGGCAGAGCAAACCCTAATACTCTATTTCCAAAGTTCATTTTACTAGTCCAAGAAGATGTCCACCATTGTTAGAGTAAGAAGAAGCTTATTCTTCCACATGGGCATACACGATATGGACAAAAGTATTCGTTCATCTGCCTTGACTCGCATATGAACTTAAGTGACATCCCATTCCTAATCCATAGGTTAAATATGACATCACTCCTCCCTTTGCAGCTATAACAGTTTCAACTATTCAGTCATGACAACAAAGTTGGGAGCATGGAATTGTCCAAAATGTGCAGATGCTGATGCTTGGTTTCGCTTCAGCATACCAAAACATTTTTGACAATTCCATGCTGAAGCTTTTTTGGGGGAACAGTTTGGGGCTGGCCCCTTCCTTTTCCAACATGACTGTGCACCAGTGCACAAGGCAAGGTCCATAAAGACATGGATGACAGAGTCTGGTGTGGATGACCTTGACTGGCCTGCACCGAGTCCTGACCTCAACCTCATAGATCACCTTTGGGATGAATTAGAGCAGAGACTGAGAGCCAGGCCTTCACATCCAACATCAGTGTGACCTCACAAATGCGGTTCTGGAAGAATAGTCCAAAATTCCCATAAACACAATCCTTAACCTTGTGGACAGCCTTCCCAGAAGAGTTGAAGCTGTGATATTTGCAAAGGGCTGTCCAACATTATACTGAACCCTGTGGATTAGGAATGGGATGACACTTAAATTCATATGCGAGTCAAGGCGGGTGAGTGAATACTTTTGGTAATACAGTGTATTTGGAGCCATTGTTTTATTACAAATAGAGGAGAACGGGTCTCGAGCAGAAAAGTTTATTTTGAAAAAAGGTAAATTAGGACAAAAAAATCACCAAGTTTCAGGAGTCTTTAGGAAATTATCTTAAAAGATGAATAGAAATAGAACAGTTTCCTTTTAATGAAACCTCTAACAGCTATATTTAACAGTAAGAAAATCCAGAAATGTATAGAGCATTGTGATAGCTTATCTTAAAAACACGCTCCATTTGTAAATAATGATTGCATTTGTGCTTTTCTTTGGTTTAATGAGCCTTGCATATCGATAGTATCACATCATTCTGATTTCATTAAACTTTCTCCAGAAAAGGAAGACAGGCTGTCTCAAGGTTTGTCCCATTGCATTATAGAGTTCATTTATTTAAGCCAGATTTACAAAACTCAACCCTATTCGTATGACTTGATGCAAAATATTGTTTACACTTGTTAACAAAGATTTTTTGACATCATTAGAGCTGATTTTTTTTTTTTTTTTTTTTTTTTTTTTTACCAGCAATTTTTTACAAAAATGAGACTTTTGTTTTTTTTTATGTTTTTTTCTATTCA
>CAAKHD010002528.1:9716-25143 GCA_901007705.1 Fistularia tabacaria | reverse complement strand
AATTTGTGCCTGTGTGTGTGTGTGTGTGTGTGTTTGTGTGTGAGTGTGTGTGTGTGTGTGCGCGCATGTGGGGAAACAGTTTCACACTGGAGGCAGTGTCATTAGCTGTCATATGGCAGATCTGCATGCGTATTTGCCGCGTTCTGCCGAGCCGGGAAGGGGCGGCGATGGCGACCGGCCCGGAAAACCCGCTCGTCGACCAATCCGCTCGGATCCCTCGGCCTCCCGCCGCGGCCGCCTCTCCGAACCTCTCGGCCCACCCAACCCCCAGCCTCCTCTCTCCGGGGTGAATTTGCACACGCCGTTATGTAATGGGCGAGCGGCAGCGGCGGCGGCGGCGGCGGCGGCGGCGGCAGAAGAAGAAGAAGCAGCAGCAGAGGCAGCAGCCTCCCTCCTGCAGGAGCTTTTACTATCAGCCGCAGCCACAGAGAGAGAGAAGACGACCCCCTCCTGCACCTCCTCCACCTTCTCCATCTCCTCCACCGTCTCCCTCACCCGCCGTGTCATAATTAAAGGCAGGGGGTTCGGCCGGCGTACCCATCTTTCCCCTCTTTGCATGGCTGGGAAAGGCTGTTCCGTCGAGATAATAAGGACACGCCGGCTTTCGTCCGTCCCTCCATGTTGTTTCTGTGAGGCGGTTGCCCCTGACAACCCCAGAATTCAGAATTCCACCCCCCTCCCGCCACAAAAGAGAAAAAAAAAAGCTTCCTGGGAACCGTTTCTGTGTTCCCGTGTTCTCCTCATTGATTCATCAACAGCGATCTCAAAGCCTCTCGCTGTGATTCAGCGCCGCGTTCAAACGGCGCGTTTGAGGGAAATCTGATTTGTCGGGTTTGGATCGACTTCAGCGGCTTCCCCTGGCCGTCGTCTGTGTTCTCGCCTCCACCGCTCGCTGTTCGGGTTTGTTTTCTTGTTTTTTTCCCCTCTCGTTGGCTCCGTTCCGCCGCCTTCACAGCTCAAACCGCGGCCGCGAGCTTTGAGCGGCGCCGGAGCGCCGGCCCGCCTTCAACGAGGAACCCGTCGGCCCGAGGGAAGCGCTGCGGTTTAACAAGATGAGGAAAATTCACACGACGTTTCAAGGGGGCCGATCGATATCGAGGGGCGGCCGTCTTTTGGGGTAACCTTGCAAACTGCAGGGGTGTCAGACGGTACCATATGTATGATTAGAGATGTTCAACCGCGGCACACGGACAAACCCCATCCATGAGGGTGTTCAGGGTGAGTCACAATCACGGGAAAGATGGAGGAGCTTTTCACGAAAGCCGAGAGAGGAAAGGCCTCGGGTACAAAAGGTTTCCCAAAATTGTAACATTCCAAGGGTCACCATCGGGAGCGTCATAAGGAAGTTTAGAACATCCGGAGCAGACGCTAACTTGTATGGCCGAGGACAAATTTCTTGAGCAACTTAGTCTGGACAACTAAGAGAAACCCTCTGGTGACTAGAAGACACCTTAAGGATGACCTGATAAAGGATGGTACCATTGGCAACTTTAAGATGTGCCTTCATGGCTGCACCCCCAAGATGCACTCCACTTTTGACCACAAGGGACATCAAAAGTCGACAAGGATGCGCCAGGAGCAAGACTGAGGAGTTGAGGGAGACAAGTCTGTGGAGCAATGACAGCGAACTGGATCTGCTTGGACAAATAGACCAGTGGTGTGCAAGAGCCCAGGCGGATGACCAGAAGCATACCATCCCCAGGGTCAAGCATGATAGCGGGTCACAGATGACCAGCTCCTGTGTTTCTACACAGGGCCAGGAATCTTGATGGTGTTCCAAGAAATACCAGGCCATTTTAAAGAGGAACAGGCAGTCTGGAGACAAACTAAACCGGAGTGATCATTGGACTTTCCAGCAAGACAATGACCCCGAGCAGACCTCCGAGTCAACCAGAGCTTGGCTGACTCACACATTGCTGAGCGAAGACCGTGGAGTTATGGGAGACGGTTCTATGGACCAATGACATCAAACTGGATATGCTTGGACAAATGGACCAGAGGTATGTCTGCTGTGCAGAAGACCAGGCTGATGACCAGAAGCATACCAGGGTCAAGCATGACAGTGGGCCACTGCTGCTCTGCACAGGACCTGGCAATCTTGCTGATGTAGGCGGCTTCAAGGCGCTTCAGACATACCAGGCCATTCTGAAGAGGCGTGAGACGCCTTCCTCAGTGACATTCAAACTGGGTGATCATTGGACTTTTTCCCAACAAGACAACAGTCCCGAGCACACCTCCAAGTCAACCAGAGCTTGGTGGACTTGGACATCACTGAGATTGAGGCATTTGCACCGTGAAGACGGCAATCTGATCGGAAGGGTGCAAGAAGCGTGTCAGCGCTTACCAGAGACATTTGTTGCAGCTTAAAAAAGCAAAAAGATGCTCCACAAAGTACTGGAACTGGAAGTTGAATATTTAGATTTTATATATATATATATATAAAATGTATGATTTTCTTATACATCATCGATGTATCTGTGCACTTTTCACAGTTGGAGAGGAAAATCCCCCCCTCAAAAAAAAACCCTCCAAAAAAACAAACAGAAATGCAAGTGCACAGACATTTCAAAAGGTTTCCATGGCAACACACCGCAGGGGAAATGAAGAAAACGCAGGATCGTCGGTTCATCCGAGCTTACGGCACACGTGCAAGCGCGCACGCACGCACACGCGCGCACACACACACACACACACACACACACACACACACACACACACACACACAGGGAAAGAAAATGAGGAGCAGCCTGCAGCCGGCGGCCGCCGCTGTTTCAGCCGCCGCAGGAGCAGAAGCGATAGCGGAGTGGCGCCGCTGACTGATGTCGGGGGTTATCTATCGGAACGGGTCTTTGGGCGACTCCTTAAACTCTACCGAGAGGGTTTGAAGGAGGAATGGGGGGCGGGGGAGGTCTAAGACAAAGATCTTTACTCCACCTTTGAAAACCAACCCCCCCACACACACACACGCACACATACAGGCATACAAAGTCAGTGCCATGAGGTCGTCGGTAGCAATGGATTCGAGGCGCCCTTCGCGTCCCTGAAGGTTCGTGGTCGTGTGCATGTGCATGCAAAGCTGACAGAAGTGTGAGCAGGAGGAGAGGACGTCCTGGCCTGGATGCGGTAGTCGGTAGAAACTTTAAGTAGCTTCTGCGTGGAAGTGCTAGCGCGTACTTTCTTTCAAGAACAAACTTTTACACGGAGTCTTGTTGTTGCCACCTGGTTCTCGCTCCTGCCCCGGATCCCAACGAAGGAAGAGGGGGGTTTCGGGTATCCCCACGGGGCAGTGACGTCTTCATGGCCGGTTTGATGACATCACCTTCTACTACTTCTACTTTGACTCGTACTTTTCGGCACGCCCTGTGTTATTTAGGTTAATAACAGTTACTTCTGGAATGCATGTTAAAGTGTGGTGTTTTTTGGTTGGACGCTACGGCGCCCATGCCCGCCTCACCCCCCTATCATCATCCCGCGCTCCAGCGGTCTCAATCCACCGGCTGTCAGGCAGGTTTGCGGGGCCTCGGCGGAGATGGACAAACAGATGGACGGGAGGCAGGAGGGAGGAGACAAGGGATCCGTGGAAGGAAGGAGGACGCGGGAGAAGTTTGACCCACATAGCGGAGCCCAGAGTATTTATAGAAGGAACTGTCCTAATTGACGAGCCGCTGGGACGGGCGGCGGTGTCTTCGCTCCGCGTCCTTCACCTGCTCCACCTTCCCATCCCGGAGTCCTCTGACCCAAACGACCACGTGGGGGCCTTCGAACCCCCCCTTCCTCCTCTCGATACTACACACTTGTAGTTTTGACATAATTCCTTTGAGGCTACTTTGTGGTGGTTTGACACTTGATACTATTACTCCAAAGCTTGCGCAGAAAACTACCAGTCCGGAGGTACCGTTGCCCAACGTAGCGCCATTGTTACCGTCCTCAAGAGTACTTGTACCTCTATTATGGGTGGCAAGGTCACTTCCTACTTCCTGTTAGATGTCAGATCAGATGTCAAGCCTCCGCAAGTTCCCACGCTGTCTGGTTCCCCGAGGTCGCTGGACGGTCGCCGTCAATTTTCCCCGCAGGGGCGGCCTCTCCGACTCACGCCACCTGACCCTCTTTGTCAAAATCCTACGGGCTTCCTGACAGGCGGAACCACCGGCGCTCCTCTTCATCATCCCCATAAAAACCCTTCCGCTGTGCCTCATTTCCTTCACCTGCCTCTCAAGGCACGTGTCGTACTTGTACCTTACAGAGCGTGTACGGTGCGGACACATACATTTGCGGTGGTACTTTCCTCGGAGGGGCTCGAACTTGCTTGGACAGTCTGATATCAATGTAGGCTTCGTTGAGGAGGAGACCGGAGGGATTCAAAGACAAGTCGATATGCAAAGGTGTAACTCGAATTTTGCTGATTTAATGACATAGTTGGACGATCCGTTAAAAATACTACATGAGGATCTAATGGGGGAGAATCACGTTCCACTGTCCGATTAGACCCCAAACCTCAAACTGGAAGATGAGCATGATTAGCATGATGCAATATTCCCGGGTCACTATGTTGATAATGGTAACTTTCTGTGTTTGTGTTCCTCATTGAGGCTAACATTAAGTTAGAAGTTAACATTGATTTTATTTACCGACATTTGATTTTTTTTGCCCTCTAGTTCTCATGTACTTTTTCAAATCGCTGGTTCGAGAACTTCGCCGAGAACTTCAAGCCCTAGCCCCCCCCCCAAACCAACAAAGACGGGACTCACGTAGGAAGTACTCAGACGCATCTGCCTCATAATCAGCATCCTCCGGGAAGTGATCTATCTGCTTACACATGCCTTTAAAGGAACCTGCGAGGAAGAAAGACAGAAAGAAAGAAAGAAGGAGATAAAGAAGAGAACAAGAAGTAGTCTTCGCCAAAATACTCAAACAGTTTATACATTTGGACATTTCACAGAAAAAGTACAAATGTTTTTTTGTCCATTGCCTGGCGGGTATGCGTGTATGGACATACAGTCGTCCCTCGCTGTAACGCGGTTCACCTTTCGCCACCTCACAGTTTCGCATATTTTTTTGCGGAATTTTGCACGTTTTTTTTTTACATTTTTTTTAAGAGAGCACTGTTTTCTGCGACCTGATTGGCTAAGGGACTGTAGACCGTCGTCAATCCATCTCCTCCGAACCGTGACTCTTGTACAGCACAGAATGCCAAATTACCATCTATCATCCCTCGCTGGCAGTGTGACTGAAGTGTTGTACGTTTGCAAAACCCACAGTGTCCATGAAACGTTCTGCACCGACAAAGGCGAAAGGCAGAAAAAGATGCTAACCATCACACAGAAAGTTGGACTTCTGGACTTGCCATAGGAAGGTAGAAGTTGTAGAATGTTAATGCCTGTCAAAGAAAGGTGTATAGAGTGTGTCGTGCGGGTAAAATAAAGTTGACTAATTCGCGGATTTCACCTATTGCGTGTTATTTTTCGAACATAACTCCCGCGATTGACGAGGGACCACAGTACATACGTGTACAAGCACATGTTGCCTTCCCGAAGATGAAGATTCTTAAACCGCCGCGAATGAACCTTTCGCCGAGGTCGATGTTGTAATTATTAGCTTGTTTGCAGATGACAGTGTGATCTGTAGTGAGAGCAGGGACCGGTTGGGGGAACATCTAGAGAGGTGGAGGTATGCTCTGGAAAGGAGGGGTATGAAGGTTAGCAGGGACAAGACAGATTGTGAAGGTGAGGCCACAGGGGCTGGAGGTGAGGAGGATTTTAAGTTCCTAGGGTCATGAGTAGATGGAGAGGAGGTGGAGAAAGGCGTGCAAGAAGGTTGGAAAGGGTGGAGAAAAGTGTGAGGTGAGTATGGAAGGAAAGGTGTAGAAGAAGGAGGTGGGACAAGCCATGTTGTCTGGTTTGGTGACACACAGAGGAGAAGACAGGAGGCAGCAGAGATGAAGATGTGGACGTGAGGGTTAGATGGAGACGGGTGAAAAAGAAGCCATCACCTCCCGTCAATATCCCGCGATGTAATTGGGTGACGGTCAGGAAGTACCTGGAGCCGACGCCGAGGAAAGAAAGTAAGCACCGTTCCCGAGCTAAACGTCCTACCGGGGACCACGTGGAGGTCAAGGATGGAAGGAGGAGATGACAGGATGGAGAGGAGAGGAAGAGCGGCGCCTCACGGACAGCTTGGACGGAGGCAGAAGAAGGAGACCTGAGGCGGTACATCAAACCGCCACGACAGGCTGGGCAGCGGGGGGTGCAAAGGAAGGAGAGGAGCGCTGATAGGGCCTCTCATTAAGGGGAAGTGTGTGTGTGTGTGTGTGTGTGTGTGTGTGTGTGTGTGTGTGTGTGTTTAGCTCTGTTCAGCTTCGCCGGTAATTGTCTGCCCTCCCAAACCACTGCAATTAAATGGGCCCCTGTTAATTGGCAATTAAAGGATGGAGGCCGGCTTTTGAAACGGGCCTCGGTTACCCACACACACACACACACACGCGCACACACACACACACACACACACACACACACACACACACACACACACACACACACACCCGCCCACTGTTTAGTTTCATTTTTTTTTCCGCAAAGGGGAACTTTTTCAGAGTGTAAAAAGAAAGCGGCCTCTGCCCGGCGTCGGGGGGGAAACCCGAGGAACCCGAGGAACCGGGCGGGAACGTCCCGCTCCATGGCGAGGAGAACCCGCTCAAGATGGCGGCTCTGGGGGGGTTCTGCGATGGACTCGCAGCGCAAAGTATGATTTTCATCGGATCCTGGCCTCCACCGATAACCAGCCAATCCGCTAACTGATGCTTTATGGTCCGAACGTGTGGATCCCCATGACAGCCTCATGCGTAATTACCATGTCACTCGCCGTCCTGGCGAAATCCCGCCGAGGATCATGACAGAATTGACCAATCGGAGAAGAGGAGGGCCACATCCCAGCTAAAAACAATTTTTTCTGCCATGTAAATAAAGCGACAGTGCACTTTGGCGGGGGCGGCCATCTTGGAATTGCAGAGAAAAAAAAATAGAATAGATAAAATCCACACTTCCTGTTTGCCGGTCCTCACTGGAGAAATGAAGTGATTGGGCTGCAAACTGAAACCAAAGAGCTCAGCAGACTGGTTACCATGACAACTGCACTGGGAAGTAAACCGATTTGTGAGAACCCATTCATTCGTTCGTTCGTTCTCTGCAGGGGGGAAACAGGAAGTGACGTCAGGGGACAACAAGAGTTAGCGGGGTGGACGGAGGAGGGAAGGGGGCGGCGAAGCCAAACTGGAGCGCAGTGATGGAGGAAAGCTAACAATGCTGTTTGACTCGGGAAAAACGAAAAACAACTTTTTATCCGCTGACACGCACGGGAGGTGAGACCGTAACCGCACCGGTGTGGAGCGTTGTTTCCGGCATAGAAGATCTTTGGTATTAATGACAGAGGTAAACAGGAAGTACGGCACGAAGACAACAAACCCACCACAACCTGCTGGCGGCCGTTTAGCTCGCTAGGCGACTTCGCCGCATTTCATTTTTAATCTTTGGACCCCCGCCCCCCCGAATCCCCCTCCAACCTCCCCCCGACAGTCCAAATTCATTTTCACACAATTTCCGAACACGTTCAACAATGAGGGAGAAGATAATTGTAATAAACGCGGAATTAGTTTCTCGCCCTATTTGCTCCAACTATTTTAGGGTAAGCAATTACTTTTCCTATCAGCAGGCACACGTGCGGATGTGTGTGTGTATGTGTGTGTGTGTGCGCGCGTGTATGTACACACACACACACACACACACACACACACACACGCACAGTAGTTCGTTGTGCGGTGGTGACAGGCGTCTTTCTAAACAATACAACGGTTTGTTTTCTTGCGGCGCTAATCGCAAAGCGTTCCAGAGACAGCGGGAACACAGCAAACGCCACCCTGTGCCGACTTGTACGAATTCGGTTCGGATTACCTTAACTTGCAGCACACACACACAAACACACACACACACACACACACAAACACACATCTGCTATGTAAATGCAAACTTGATGACGCTAGCGTCACGACGCGGTAACAAACCGGCGAGGTAGCCAGGTGGCTAACATTTAGCGCGGTGCTTCAGTCTAACTCCTGGTCCACTGAGCGGTGGAGTCACACGGGCTTCTTCTACACGTCTTTGGGGAAAAAAAAACGTTTTTTCTCCACAAACCCTGCAGCCTGTGTGTGAGTGTGTGTCCGTGTGTGTGTGTGTGTGCATGCGTGTTTTACGCAACGTCTGTAAAACCCGCGTCAAACGGTTTCCAAAGTGGTTTCGCTTGTTAACAAAACGGCTACCAATGTGCAATAGCGCGGAGGCAGACGTGAAATAATGCATGAGCGCTGCGGCGCTGGGGCGACAGGACGGATTCCCCGGGAAATCGGTGGATTTATAAAGCGAGAGGTGACCTGATGATGAAGAAGTAAAGAGGGAATGAGGAAAAGCTGTTGTTGAGACTTTATCCCTTCCTCATGTGGATATATGATGTGAGACTCACCGATTTTCAGTAAAAATGAGTCAACCGAATCAACTGAATCAATCCAGTCCGATCATAGTGTGTGTGTGTGTGTGTGTGTGTGCGTGCGTGTGTGTGTGTGAAGCAAAAACATCACAACATCGTCAATAGAGACATACACATTCAGCTCTATAAGTACTCAGATCAAGTTCCATACAAAACTTCATTGGAAAAATACAAAATTTGCCACACACCTCTATCATAGGCTTGAATTACCTCTCTTGTAAGTGTGAGCTTGTGTGTGTGTGTGTGTGTGTGTGTGTGTGTGTGTGTGTGTGTGTGTGTGTGAAACAAAAACGCAAACATCAACCGATGCTGGCTCTGAGAGCAATGAGATCAAGTCCCATACCAAACTCCATTGGAAAAATACACAATTTAAAACACAGCTCCTATTGGACTGCCATAGGTTTTCTCTGCGGAGAGACATCCCAGATGCACCTGTCTCGTAAGTGTGTGTGCGTGTGTGTGTGTGTGTGGGTGAGTGAGTTGGTGTGTGTGTGTGTGTGTGTGCATATGTGAAACAAAAACCCAAGCATCGATGAAGATTTACGCATTTGCCTTTGAGAGCACGCGGATCAAATCCCACACCAAACTCCATCGGAAAAGTACGCGATTTAAAACACATTTCCTGGTGGCGCTGCGGAGGGACATCCCATGATGCACCTCTCTCATTCTGCCCGTCATCAATGCATGAAAGTCACCCCGTATCTTCTCCCTAGTCCTTGAATATGATGATTAATATTCATTCAAGATGAACGTTTAAGCTTCTGGTGTAGCATTACAGATATTGGCATGTAAACGTTAGGTCCTCGAACGCATCAGGTGCGCCTTGGTGATGAAGGAAGGTAGTGAAGAAATAAATATCGCGGGGGAGGGGAGGTGGACGGAACAGCGACAGATAGCTCGTGCTGCTTCCCCTTTCCCCTCCCTTCCCCCCTCCCATCCATTCTTTTTTCTAACACACATCTGCACCCCCCCAGTGTGTGTGTGTGTGTGTGTGTGTGTGTGTGTGTGTGTGTGTGCGTGTGTGTGACGGCGGTTGCGTAACATTACGAAAGAAAAAAAAGAAATAACGGTCATAGTAATAATAGCGTCGGTGAGACGCAGGTGACATAATATCTGAACGAGGAAGAGAAAGAAGAGGAGGAGGAGGGATGTGTGTGGAAATGGGGGGAGCGGCAGACAATGAATTCAGGGAAATAAACAAATAATTTCAAAAAGCCAGGGCATTTAAACTATAAATAACCACGGGTCTGCTCTCTCCATCCATCCATCACCCCGTCCTCTCCTCCAGACCCCTGCTCTTCACATCCTCTTTCGACCGACGCCATGGCAACAGGGGCGGGGAGAGGACGAGGCCCGACCTGCCCGCCGCTTTTCATAACCCTGACTGGAATGGTCCACCCTCCAGGGTCTGTGAGGTCCACCTCCACGGTGAGGCGTCCCACAGGGTTCCGTCCCGGGTCCCCTTCTGTTCTCCGCCGATTATTATCGTTCCCGTCCAGATGTTTCTCCACGACCCGATCACCTCCGATCAGCTGTCACATTTAAAACGCAGATTCGAATCTTCGAACTGAGGCATTTCAAGCTGGCTTCAAGTCAAAGTAACTTGTTAGCACGCAACAAAACTGATTTTTCGAGGTCCGTCTAAACTCGTGAAAACATCATCAGATCCTCAAAACCAGGATGTGGATGTGGACATGTCCTCGCTCTTCGTTTTCAAGGTGGGTGACTGCGGGAATACTTGCCCGTCCCCTCCAATGAGCTATCGAGCTTCTCGGTCGCCACGACGATGCCGAGGCTGAGCGTTTCCCCAATTGCCGACTCAGCGCCAGCTTTTTGGGGGCCAACCTTGTATGCTTTTTTTTTTATCACCCAAAGAACACACACAACTTCCGTGTGCGTGCGTGGGAATCTAATTTTAGGAGCCCGTGCTCTTCCATGCGGCGTGTTGCCCGTGCGCGTCCATGTCATACGTGCGCACGTGAGCGCGAGCCATTAGCCGCGATCCACGGGGAGGACATACTAACAGGTCCGGCTACCACGGGGGGAAACTGATAAGAAATCACCAGGGAGTTCTGCATGTGTGTGTGTGTGAGCATGGATGTGTGTGTGTGTGTGTGTGTGTGTGTGTGTGTGTGTGTGTGTGTGTGTGTGTGTGTGTGTGTGTGTGTGTGTGTGTGTGTGAGGTCCCATTGAGTCAGTGGAAGGAAAAGCGGGATGCGAGTGTGAGGGGAGGAAAGGTCTGGGGGCTATGACTCATCCACTGCATGGGCCTCTGGCTCATTGCTCGCTTTCTCTCGCTGCATAGCAACGGCCGTGCAAAAGTTCACATTGGTCCATAGCAACGGGGGCGCTGGAAACACAACGGCCGAGGAAGTCATATCTGGACACACACACACACACACATGCACGCTGACTTATACACACACACTTGCAGGAACATGCGTATGTGTGGGAATGCACGTCACGGCCACTCCTGATTGGACGAAACGCCGCCGAGTTCGAAATCGTCGCTCCTTTCTTTTCGTCATTTTTTTCTGCACGCTCCTCGACTCCGGTCATCACGGGAACGGGAGATTTTTAATTTTTTACATTTTTAAAATTTCTTTTAAATTGAGTTTTTCCCTCCAGAGTTTTCGGATTCCCTCTGCATTGCAGCTCCTCCTCCTCCTCCTCCTCCCCTCTCATTACAGATGTTCCTCTCGGTGCAGATGTTGTTTGGGAAGCCGAGCCCCCCCCGCCCGTCCTCCTCCACATATGTTGTTTGCCACGAACCCCTTTCCCCGTCGCCCCCCCTCGTCGGCCATGTTCTCTTTGCCTCTCCATCTGCCCCGACCTGCCTCCGCACCTCCTCCCTCCTCGGCCAATCACGTCGGGGTTTTCGTTTTTTTCCCCGTGGCGTAATTGGAACCGCGAGCTAGCTGAACATCCGCCTCGTCGACCTTGCCGTCTCCGGAATCCCGCCGGCGAATGAGATTTCCCCGCATCGGAAACGAGTACCTGAACGCATCGGAAACCGCTACGCTAACCTCGTTTGGGTCGGCGCTTTAGCACATGTTGCTAGCACAGCTTCAAAGTGTGCGCATGTGTGTGTTTGTGTGTGTGTGCATCCTGAAATCCATCGCCGCGACGACGTCCGGCGTCCACGCCCCCTTATTTGTACTGATGGATGGTTTCCGAACGCCGCGGTTCACCGACTGTCGACTGCAACCCTCGAACGCACCGTCGACCGCGGGGCCGTCTTTGTTTACAATCTGTCGGCGCCGTGAAGGGGGCAGGTTGGGGGGGTTACGGCCATGTCGGCGTAACCAGGCAACGGTGGGGGGGGGGGCGTCGATCCTCCGCTGGCAGCGGCGAACGGCGAGCCGGCGAAACGACTGACAGTTTTGCTGGCGCCGAATAATCAACACGCTGGTGACGGCGGTCGCCACGGCGTCATCACACACACGGCAGAAAACACACACGCGACCCGAAACGTCTGGATTCACTCCTCGCTGTCAACAAATACACACACACACACACACACACACACACACACACACACACACACACACGAGGGGGCGATGCTATTGATAAATAAAACAATATCAAAAGCCCATTTAAAACTACATTACTTGTGATTGGGAAATTAGTCATACATTGTTAGCGGCCAAATAACACAATTAGATTGTTTAGCTTGGAAAGAGGTTTAAACTGTTATTACTAAACTGTGACTGTTATTACACAGTTATTACATGGGTATTTATTACATCTCACGACCACAAGGCTTAGAACAGACAGAGCGAGAGAGTACGAAAGAGAGAGGGAGAGAGATGGAGAGAGAGCGAGGCAGCGGTGAATGGCGCTCGGCAGCAGAGCGGCCATGATTACTCATCGGCAAACAAACGGGGGATGAAGAGGAGGAGCGGCGAAGGTGTGATTATACACTCGTCTTTATGCGCGGCGTCCCGCTCCCTCGCTCCGACGGCGCTCCGGGCGCCCATTCATCCACCGCCATTGACTCTGGAGGAGGTGGGTGGGAGTGAAAGAGAGGAGGAGGAGGAGGAGGAGAAGAGCAGCATCCACAATCCTGAGGAGGCCTCGCCGCAGCTCCTGTCCTTTCAGGAAGAAAAGAAGAAGGAGGTCTGCAGCAGCCCTCTGCTCGTCTTCATCACCCTCCTCCTCCTCCTTCTTCTCCTCCACCTTCCTCTCCTCCCGGCTGCATTATCAGTGAAGCAACCCAGGATGGAGGTGAAGGTGAAGGTGGAGATGAAGATGGAGACGCTCGGGGTTTAAGAAATGACGAGAGATAAATTTAAATTGCCTCCGCCTCCATCTCCGGCTCCATCTCCATCTCCGGCTCCATCTCCACCCTGAGAAGCTCATCAAGTATTTCACTTTGGAAAAACATCTCCTCTCCGGAGCTGCAAGGCCAAACTTCAGGTGGAGCTTCAAGGTGGATGTTCTCGTCTGAGGTTCCAGGTGGAGGTTCCTCGACCGTGACGTCCCGTGAAATGCACCCGCGATGCTCTCCTTCCTGCTCGCCAGACATAAACCCACCACATGACGGACAGGAGATCCGGCCAATCAGAGGCCGTATCTCCTGGGGATTGCCCGCCCCACTCTCGGCTGCGAAGCAGGAAGTGAGGAGTTTGCGGGGACGCCGCGGCGGGAAAGACGCTAACTTTGTGGCCAAGGTGGTTCCCAAAGCTCGTCCCACGCCGGCGGCGTTCCCGGAGTGGCGGCGTTCCCTCCGACTTCACCTCTGATTTCACCTCTGATTTCACACACTTCCTGGTTCCTGAATCGTGCAGAGGCTAAGCTAATGTCGGAACACGTCCAGACACTGACTTCCCCCGACTTCCTGGGCGGCGTAAAGGAGCAGGAAGTGGCGGGGGAACGCCGGAGCGGGATTTACGGCGGCGGCGTCCTCGCCAACCTCGCTGTTGAATGATCTCCGCGGCATTGATTATCGATCGGCGGGTCGACTACCGTCTCCACACGCATCGCAATGATTAAAGTGTCACCGATCAATAAATACCGCTTCCGAGGTGGAGGTAAATAAAAAACGGCAGCGTGTTTATAAACTCCCCGCCCTGACACTTTGCAGGTGTGTGTGTGCATGTGTGTGCATGTGTGTGTGTGTGTGTGTGTGTGTGTATGTGTGTGTATGTGTGTGTGCACACGCTAATTCCCTGCTCTTTTTCTTTTAACCGGGATTAAATCCAGCCACATGCGAAATCCGTTAAGGAGATTAAGTTTCGATAATTCATCTTTAAAGGTGTTTATCGGTGGACGTTGGTGCACATGTGTGTGTGTGTGTGTGTGTGTGTGTGTGTGTGTGTGTGTGTGTGTTTTGCCGCTAATCCACCTTCTGAATAATAACAACAATTATAATTGAGATGATGATCAAGATCATTAAACAGGGAAAAAACATTAAACGAGGTCAAAGGTCAGACAAAATTAAGGAAAACTTTCCAAGGAACTGCGTGTTTTTGTGTACGTGTGTGTGTGTGTGTGTGTGTGTGTGTGTTGCCCAAAAATAATAATAGAGATCATTACAAATATCAATAAGGAAGGGGGAAAAAAAACACACACAAAATGAGGTCAAAGGTCAACAAAGCAACGGACATTCCAAGGAAGTGTGTGTGTGTGTGTGTGTGTGTGTGTGTGTGTCTGCGTGTGTGTGTGTGAGGTCATTCAGTCCAGATGTGTTCCCTTTCTGCCACAAAGGTGTTTGGTGTTAATCAATATTATTTGCAAACATGGATTTATTTAATCTGTGTGTGTGTGTGTGTGTGTGTGTGTGTGTGTGTGTGTGTGTGTGTGTGTGTGTGTGTGTGTGTGTGAGTGATCAGCAGCGCCGACCAACTCTGTCAATCTGCCGCCTCCTGGCAGACGTCCGCCGCGGCGCGAGGAGTGTTTTCACAGCCGGTCAGCAATGACGGATGACAATAAAGCTCACACACACACACACACACACGCACACGCAAACACACACACCACGTGCTCGTGAATGAATTTTGTTTTTTTTCTTTTGCGCGGCGTCTCCGCCCCCGGGGGGGGGGGCGTCTTGCGTCCACATGTTGTTGTCACCGCGGTGACCTGCACTCGACGACGGGCTTCGGGAAAAATGATGAGTCCTTACGCTTCCTCGTCAGTGAGGGCATCAGCTGCTCGCGTGTGTGCACGTGCACGGACGTGTGTGTGTGTGTGTGTGTGTGTGTGTGTGTGTGTTTGTCACTACTAAGGCCAAACGTGCACTTAAATATCCCTCAAAGAAACCCGAAGGATCCCCGGTGGCGCCACAGACACCGAACTTCTCCTCTGAGGAGATCTCGGTTGCGCCGCATCACTTCCTGCCTCCCAGCGTCAAAAAAAAAAAAAAAAAAGGGTTCGTTCGTTTCGGCGCCGAACCCCATGGACGCCACGCTAAGCTAACGTGGGCCTGCTGCAAGCCCTGCCCTCTCGTGTCCCCAGTATGTCGAGGCCGCCGCGCGTCCTCAGATGTCCCGCATACGCTCACGAGGAGAAGCTGGGAAACGTCGATGAGCTTGTTGTTACTCACGCAGAGCTCTGTGAGGTGTGTGTGTGCGCGCGCGCGCGTGTGTGTGTGTGTGTGTGTGTGTGTGTGTGTGTGTGCAAGAACCGCTTCATTTGATCCCTCTCTAATGCATATAAGTAATCAATGAGCTAATGTCTGGTACAAAGGCCAGGGAGAGTGTAAACACACACACACACACACACACACACACACACACACACACACACACACACACACACACACACACACACACAGGGACTAGCTAGCAGTCAGCCTAACACAAACTCATACGCCTAGCGGTATACAGAGCGCGTGTGAGGTGCCAACTCCCTCGGCCTCCGTCCCCGCGGCGGGCGATCACGTGACCTCGCGCTG
>CAAKHD010002519.1:368077-378745 GCA_901007705.1 Fistularia tabacaria | reverse complement strand
AAATTCCGGGGGGAGGTCGGGGCCGCGGCGCACACCCCTGCAGGGGGAAGTTAAAAAAAATCCCAAATAAAGGAAAGAAAGTTTGGACGCGAAAAAAAAAAAAAAAAAAAAAAAAAAGGAGAAGAAACACAGGCTCACACAGGAAGAAAGAGAGCAGCTATTTGGGAAAAGACGTCACAAAAAAAAGCCAAGCGCTATTTAACTCCAAACTGTTCAATATTTACAAGCAAAAATGAAGTATTCCAATGTGTGGAGCAGATCTTCAAGCCTCCCCCGCCCGCACCGCGGTCTCAGAACTTTCCCCCCCCCCTTTATTTAAAGACGCCATAAAATTCTGTCCGGGTTTCATGTGAGTGTAATTCAGCTAATAGCACTGAGCATCGGTTCGGTTAATGAGCGCCACTTTACGCCGATCACGATGGTCTCTGCTCGTAGGTAAAGGTGGGCAGAGGAGAGTTAGAGAGTGAGGGGGGGGGAAATGAAAGAGGCGGGAGCGAAACAACGGAAGAGGGAGAAAGTCAGCAGAGGAGAGTCTGGAGGTTTGTACAAAAGAATCTATTTTGGCCGCTGTGTCAAAGTCCCCAGACTGGCCCTGCCTTGGCAGTGCATCTTTCTCCCTCTGTCTCTCTCTCTCTCTCTCTCTCTCTCTCTCTCTGCTTGCGTGCATGAATGTGTTCACGTGGGTGTGTGTGTGTGTGTGTGTGTGTGTGTGCAGGTTTGTATGCATGCACCACAGCGCAGGAACTAAACAGAGGTTACTTTATATAAAAAGCTGGTTCCTGCTTGTGCGCCGAGGTCTCTCTAATCTCACTGTGTCACACACACTTGCACACAAGTACAGCAAAGTGCAAACACGCACTGCAGGAACATGGAACACAAGCGTGCGCAGCCATGGATCTCTGTGGTTCGACTAATCACACTGAATCTCTGTCTTAAGAGCAACTCGGTTCGCCTTCAAAACACACTGACACCATCCATCTCTCATTAAACCCAGTGACCTCCATCAAAGATTGACGGAGAGAGACAGTGAGCAAGGGTGTATGTGTGTGTATGTGTGTGTGTGTGCGTGTGTGTCTGTATATACATGTGTGTGTGCAGCTTTGCACATTAATACAACCATTCAGATGTGACCCCGAGACCTAAACCCCCAACCGGATTAACCATAGCTGGCTGTAGTTAAAATGCATCCATGAGCCTCGCCTTCCCCGCTAAATTATGCATCCGAGCACATCCGTGCGCCTAAAACACACACGTGCGCACGCACACACACAGAAACAGCTATCAAACTCCATCGATACGATGTCTTTTTTTTTTGCAAATGAGTTTCTCATGCATCAATTGACTGTGCTTCTTTCAACTGTTATCTGTCTTCCCATTTATCGAATTAGTCAACTACTGACCCATATCTATGAATTTCTCAGTCAAGGACACCTGCGGTTTGTTGTATCCATCCATCCATCCATCTATCAATGCATCTATCCAATCCTATCATGGACTCTATCTATCTGGCATTATCCATGCCTATAAGTTCTGCCCGGGGCGATCCCTCTAATTTAGGGGAAAATTGAATTACACGGTGGGCGGAGAAAGAGAGGCGGGCTGTAATTAGTTACAATATCGAATATGGGGTGGCAGGGTTGTTGGTTTTTTTTTTGCTTTTTTTCTTTCTTTCTTTTTTTTTCCAAGGGGGAGGGGTCAGTATCTCGGCCAAATCTGCACTCTCTCACAGAAAAACCTTCCCATGCGAGCAATGAAAGCGTGACAGAGGAAGAGAGAGAGAGAGAGAGAGAGAGAGAGAGAGAGAATGAAGGGAAGAGGAGGAAAAAAAAAAAAACAAAGGTGCCCTTTCACAGGTTTCTGGGGAGCAGCGTACGCTGCTGACGTCATCAAAGTGAGACATAATTCCGAATGAGTCGCGGGGCGGGGGGGGGATTCCCGCGCTATTGGCTTCCAAATCTCCCTGTGCTGCTATCAGATGCCACGGGAGAGGGAGACCGCGTTTAACTGCCGCATTTTAATTTGAAGCTAAAAACGCTTGGATGCGAGAATTTCCTGCCAACTTCCTCTTCCGCTTCAGTCGTGATGCATTGTTGTATCTGCTCCGACCAGACCGCCGAAATAATAATGAAGAGATAAAATAAGACTGGTCTCGTGGTGTTACAAGTGACGTTTAAAAAATGAAAAAGAAGAAGTGACAGTGGTTATCGTCACCAATTGTTCTGTTGACAAACCGTCGTTTAACTGATCTATGGCTGGTAATTCAGATACATGTCATTCACAAGTCGTGGCACATAAAGACGAAGATTATTCATGTTTGATAGGGATTATAAAATTTGGCTTGATAGATAGATAGGTTTTGGTTATGTTTCTATCTATTATGACAACAATATTTGCAGCTTTGGCTTGAACAACTTTAAAACTGTCTGGCGCTCCTATCTGACTTTTTTTTTTTTTTTTCCCTGTTGATCCAGGAACGCAGCTTTGAGAACAACATGTCACCGCTGGAAAGGTCCCAAAGCAGTATCTGATTTTTTTTATTTTTTTTATTTTGCACTATGCTGTCGGAAAAAATCGTCAATAAATTTTAATAAAATCGGACGCTTGTCGCATTCAACAAATGTTTGTGAAATGATTCTTCTTTCAAGAGAGTGATTGTTGTTTTGTTTTGTTTTCCTGTCCGGACAAAAGCAAGCAGAACACATAACTGGGCCTTGCTGAACTGGAAAAAAACACTTTCAAAATTGGAAAAAGTTTCCCCGATCACGACTGAATTAAAACCACACTTTTTTTCCTCATCTAAGTGAGCTTGGGGAAATACGCTGAGGTATAACATATGTTATATTTGTCAGACTTGTGTAACTTTGCTACTGATTATTTGTAGGTACTTTCCTGGTCTTAGGCAACTAACTATATGGCAACTCCAGGCAAGTGTGGGGTAATTTCTTAAAAGATATTTAAAAAGTACGTCATGCTGACTTTGACTCCTTCTTTTTCAAATTACTAATGGGATTTCCCGTGATGATTCTGACAATTTTTTATCTTGCAAGTGCCTGGTCTTTCATTTCATTTCCCAGGGGGCGTGGCTTGTTCTACCACAGCCACCTTTGCCAGGCATCCCCCAAGTTAGTTTTACGTATCTTTCGGCTATTACCTCGGTAACTGTTAGCGTTACTGTTGTTACTTAAAGTTAAATTGTGTCTTTCCCTCCCAGTCCTCATACCTCCCCAGCTCTATTCCTCTTTCTATCTCTGCCTTTCTTTCTCGCACTGTCTCTTTCTCTTTCTCCCCCTCTCTCTTTTCACCCCAAGCGGTCGAGGCAGAAGGCCGCCTGCACTGAGCTCAGATCCGTCCGAGGTTTCTGCCCGGGAAAAAAAAGGCATTTTTCTCTCGTCGCTGACGCAGAGGTATGTTGCGTTTCTGTCAGTCATTTTAAAGAGCGCGGTCCAGACCTGCTCTTTAAAAGTGTCATGAGATAACTGTGTTGTGATTTAGCATTATATAAATAAAATCTGATTTGACTTTTCAGACCGCAATAGGAAAAGTCACAAAATACTACAACCACTGGACAATTTCTATGTAATATATCACACAGATATTAGAAATAAGTGTTATATCAAGTCACAGGTGTGATGTATAATGACATCAAGGTTGATTTTAAAGATTATAAATGCCAGCTATGGTGACTGCCCAGAAATCGGTGTTCTGCTCTTTGGACAGTGAGGTGGTCATCATTCTTTAATCAGTGACAGTCGAAAATCCCCCATGTTTTAAGGGTAAGACCGTCACACTTTTATATTATACACTTTTATATTCTTTTATATTACTTTTTCACTAACGCATCACTGTCATCACTGGGATCAACATCACAAGGATGACAAGAGGAAGACTGACCCTGGATGCATTGCAGTGAGCCATCTTCTGCACGGATGGTGAACGTCTCCCCTGGGTTCACCTGCACCAGGATCACCTGTGCAAAAACAAAAACACACACAAGCACACGACAATCACAAAGTTAGAGGGAACCAATCAAATCCAGCGGTGACAAGAGATAAATCAACAGATCGACATACTGCTGGAAAGCTAATGGATGTGCAGATGTGACATAATACCTAACTAGACTAAGATTCCTTGGTGAAGTGGCTCACAGAGTTCGCACGTACAAATAAGGCGTGAACCTTTTTTTGCTGTTTCATTACAACTCAGACTTTTAAAAAAATCCTGTGATTTCCACTGAAAGCAGAACAACGTGCACCAACAAATATTGTAGACTTGGACTGATGCACGTATTCTCATTAAAGATACAGACAGGTGAGCAAAGATACATCGAGCCGTAAAAATCCTGCGTGGATTTGATTTGTTTCTTTGAAATGTGCCTGCAAGGAATGTGTGTGTGTGTGTGTGTGTGTGAATGCACATGTACCTTACCATCATATTCTCCGCATACAGATTGTTGAGTGTGTACACGTGGCTGTAGACATGAAATAGATGACCCTCCATTGCGCGCACATACATGAAGCCACGCACAAACACACGCACGCACAAGCGCCGTCCTGTCCGAGCTCTACAGGTGTGCCTCCGTGAAAATCCTCATATCCTGCGTTCCTGCTTCAGTTTTTGCATGCTCTCCCATCTCAGCGCCAACCCTGCTCCTCTCCTCTCAGACACACACACAATCACACACTTCCTGCTCTGTCTGCTGCAGCAGCGGCAGCAGCTGCTGTTGCTATGGGAACCCCAGCATAGTACAGGGCGACCCATGTTTCCCAAGGACTGAGAAAACCCCCATATGAGACCATGTGGGTTGGTGGGTGTGGAGTGTGTGTGCATTCTGTATAATTAGCAGTAAGTCTGTATGATGCCAACACATCTGATTTTTTTTTTTTCAAATGTGATAACTGTCATAATAGTTATAACAATAGTTTGGTTAGTATAAAACTAACACTTGAAGAACAATGTTGCCCAATGTGCCTGTTTCCCAAAAAAAAAGAAAAACTCTCACAGGGGCCAAAAACATAATTTGGAATATTCTCAAATATAAATACCACAAAGGTATTATAATCTAACTCTGCTGTGCCATATATATATAAACAGACATATAAAAAATCATAATAAAAAATAAACCGAATACCAGTTCAGGATTGTGTTACAACCTTATTCAGAACCAGACTGTTACTTCACTTGGCGACACAGCCTACAAACATAATCATACACTGTTTGCTTCAAGCCTCACAGTGCAGCATGTTTCCTCACATGTGCAACTCTGATAGGAATTATATATACATATACATATATGCACATATACATATATATACATATATACACATATACACACACACACACACACACACACACACACACACACACACACACACACACACATACATACATACATACATACATACATACATACATACATACAAATATATATACATATATATATATATACACACACACATATATATGCTGAAGAAGGGTTTTCAACTATGTCACCATTTTTCTTGGCTCGCGATTTTTTTCCCTTTTATCTCTGAATAGACGGATATACTCATCGGTGTTTTCATGCAGTAGGAAACTCATTTCTACTTTCCAGAAAAATCAAGACAAATAAATAAATGTGAGACGTTATGGAATTCAGTGAAATAGCAGACTGTGGCCGTAAAAGCTGGGATTTTGATCTCCTGAGAGGTTTCAGCATTTGTGCGCCAAATACTGAGATAACAAGGTAGGCCACACTTCTTCTCGTTTTTAGCCACATGTCTGGAGGGAACTTCGAGGGAGATAAGCGGAGATGAACGGATGAACAGTCGAGACCAAGATAAGGAGACGTACACTGCGGTGTGCATGCAGACTCAACACAGACGTTTCTGCGGGCCTCTCCATAATAAATAAATAAAATCACTGTTCGACAGACCAAAAAGACTAACTAACACTCATGAACGTGATCATATGCACACAAGCACTTTAAGGTCTATATCAGACTGCATAGCCAAAACACCCCCCGCCGTCCTTCCTGGACCCGGGATGACACCTAAACGCCTTTATTCCCCGTTACCTAAAAGCCCGCAGTGGCAGATTTACACTTGTTGAAGCTCGAAACGCAACCAAAGACCGAACCGGTTAACGGAGGGCGTGCCGCAAGGGCATCTGGGCAGTTTGACAGACGCAGGTCAGCTGATTTCCGGTCTTTTTGGATGACACTGAACTGATGTCTTCCCAAAAATGTACTCTGTGCCACTCTTAATATCAAAGACAGATCTTTCTGGTGCTAAAGGGGCCTCTATGCCACACTAGTTGTTCCAGACTACTCAGCCATATTGGTTCAAACTGTCTCTTGAGTGACAAATCAAATAGTCAATCAATAGACATATCAATAGTCTCTTTCGCACAGTGGGAACTTTTTCCGCCATGCAGAGCATAAATGCTGTTGCACCTTCGATCTCCATGTTGTCATCTTCCTCTTCTTCAACGGTTTGGTTTTTGAGTGTGCCGCCTAAGGTGCACGCCACGCCGGTCCCTACCACGGTTCCCCTGCCGCCAGTGCCAATGGAAAACAACAAGGTTTCCCCGGAACAGAGTGAAGTTGCATGAACCGAATTCGAGCCAAACAGTTTTAAGAAATGTGTTCAAAAACATATATGTCCGAAAAAGGCGAATGTGGGTCATTTACACTGTATCAGCTGATTGATCGACAGTGTTTTTTACACTACGATATATATATACAGACATCAAGGAGTCAGTACTGGGAAGTAGTACTACAAGTACCAAAGAAATTCAAATTCCAGCCTGGAACACTTCACGAATGAATTCGGGAAACTTCTTTCTCAAAGCTCTCATTATTTGTCCGCTGTCCTGCACTCATGCGCCATGTGACAAAATCGCATCAGAGAACAGGCTCTGACTTGCGAGCTCATCCACCTCGCAGTGTATCATTTTTTGTGTATCAACAGGATTAGGCAAATATCCGCCACGCACTTGGGCTAATCTCGCCTCTAAGAAGAGCTCAGGTGTGTGTGAGTTTGTGTTTTTGTATATTTGGATTTGGACTTTGAAGGTGATCCAGTTGGCTCTGTGGGATCTGGTCGGATTAGTCAGTTATACTGGGGCTGTTGAGTCCATTTCCAAAAGTAATTAAAGAGAAGGCTGGAATCCATGAATGGGTCTAGTCACCCACTTTCTTGTTGCTAAAGAAATGTCTCTTGACTCTGAATAATGCATGTGTATGCGCCTGTGTTTATTCTGTCCTTGTTACATGGCAAATGCTTTACTGTAAAAGCTTGGCAGCTGTTCACGACTTGCAGTGACGACCCAGGGCAGTGTGACAAATGACAACAAGCTGAAGTTAAATTAGGTTTGTTTTGGGGTTTTTTCGCGCGTTCGTGCGGTGACACGACTCTCGAGCATTTGCATGGGAGGTTAATCGAATGAAACGGGCGGATCTGTTTACCTGCTGCGCTGCATCACCGTTAACCATGTGAGGCATTAGCGGGACCTCCCCGTTCAGGAGGGGGGGCGGAGCCAAGTCCAGTGGAATCTGGTCTGTCATCATCATTGTGACGTACATTCATGGAGAAATTCACTGAACTGCCCTACCTGGGAAAGTACAGAGAGAGAGAGAGAGAGAATTACATATCTGAAAACAACCACGCATGCACACACAAACAAAGACTGAAAAAACTAGTTTTCACTGATGTGTTAGTGTTTTATTTGAAGACGAAACTTGTTTGGATGAAATTGCCAACAAGGCATATTTAAGTATAATTTGTGTGAAATGTAGTTGCCAGTGAATTGAAATCCAAACTTTAAATTCACCAAAGAAAAAAAAAAAATGAAGAACAAAAAAACATATTGCGACTCATAACACTGTAATTACGTTGTTAATGGAAATAATAATGCTCAATAAAAACAATTTTACAGTTAAATCTACAATGAAAACAATGTGCTTGCTTTGCTTGGCATTTAGATCAAACGTCAGTCTTGCAGCAGAGAGATGTAGATGCAGGATAACAGAATTATTAACTGGAGGCTGAGTCAGGAAAGGGCGCACGTTTGCGCAAGAAGGAAGGAGAGCAATAATAGAGCCACAATAAGAACTGCATTTAGATACAGTAGAAGCAAAGTTGGATTGTTTTGGGAATTCAACTTTCGGTCATCAGCCTTGGTCATGCAGGGCAATGATCCAACCCGATACCTGACAGTTGAAACAACATCTGACTGATTCTTAGAGAAAAAGCAAAGACACATTGGAGCTCATAAATGTTCGCCAAGAATAAATTAAATCGATAATACCTAAAAATTGTCTGTAAAGTCTGCAGATTTAAAAAAAATATATATAAAGAATAAATACTAAATTAAAGATGAATGTTTGTCACAGAGACGAGCTGGAGCCGTCATGTGATAACGTCTGGATGCTCCCGTTGTGCGTGCACTGCTGGTTCTGGATTGTAGAATTTAATCAAATGTATTTGTTCTATTACTTTCTCTCATTATATAACCAGATTTCACATTCTTTACATGAAGAATAAGAACAGCAGCACTGCCTGGGGTGTCTTATTTGGTCCTGTCTCTTGTAAAGCTGACCGCTTGGAACACGATTTACAGTATATTCCATTTTCTTGTGCAAAGGACTATTTACTTCTCAGACATACTGAGGACAGATCTTTAAAAGATGTGTTTTAGAGAAGCCGATTTTCTTGGCAAGGACGGGCCAGTACCTGCAGCTTTCATGCAGTTTTATGGATTTCTCCTGAGCTGATCCATGAAAAGTTACATGCCTGCTTTAGATAGAGGAAGATGTATCGTTTTGGGTTATGACGGCAGACATCGGCTAAAAGTATAGAATACGAGGGAAAAGGCTGGTTATTCTCCTTTGGAGATCAGATGATATCAGAAATGTGCTATCAAATTACTGAATAGCCTCATCCGGAGGTGGTCCCGGCCACATATGGCCAACATTCCTTCAGCAATGAGTAGGAAAATGTGTACTGGGCCACATTTTTAGAACTGCCTACTCAACCGCTGTCCCTTGCACAAGTACAAACGTATTATTTTACTTTCTAAAGAATTCTACCGCTATCAAAAGGTTGCTGCCAGGGCATGAGAGTTCTGTTTCTCGCCCACAACAGGCATGAAGGACGTTTTTGTCTTGTGAGGAAGCAAATGGTTAGCTGACAGCCAAATTTGCATAATATTAAAATTAGGGGCTCTTGAATTTGTGAGGTAGGAAAGTGTCCCTGAGTCAGACACTGGACCCCTCACTGCCGTGTATCAATGTGTGAGACAGTTTTGTAAACGCATCCTGAAAAGTCAGAAGAGTAGAAAAATTGCTATAGCAGCACAGTCCTTTTAACACTTGACAGAGCTGTGTACAACTCTCTAGATGAAATGTTAAGGGAGATAATGACCATGAGAAAAACAGTGGTCCAAAGGTGGAACGCAGTGGAACACCTCTGCTGAAAACATAAAATATTATCAAATGACAGGAAGACTATAGACATGGGTTACAAGCTAGGAAATACATCCAATCCATATTATTGAGATTCCTTCCTTGCCATGTCTGTCTTGTAAATCTGGGCAGATGAAACGCCGGGTAAATGCCGGATAAACGCCACCCTGTACATTGTCTTTGCTAAAAGGAATATTTGGTCACGTGTCCATTTGAATATTAAGCAAAAGTTCCTAATTCACCACTAAAAATAAATATATGACATAGTATGTGCAAGATTTCTAAAAATAAAAAAAAAAGCATACATTTTTTTCAAACTACATGTGTGTTATTTTGACAAATACAGCGCACATATACGAACACACAGCAGAATAACTATCCCATACAATTCAGCAAAAACAGAGCAAGCTTTGTGACATCTTCTTGAGCCTATAGTGCTGACTGTTTGGCGCCAGACTAAATAATTTTCAGAGAGCACATGGAGCAAAAATAATTTATAACACTACATTTAAAATGTACGTGCTTACACATTCGGCTAGTGTGAACCGCAACAACCGACCACAAAAGCCCCAGTACACTTATGTCAGCAGCTTATGTACAGCATATCTGGAAATAAACCCAAACGTAAAGACAAACATATACACTGTAGCTTTGGCTTACGTCTAAAAATCTCCTATGATGAGCTGCCTTTGTCATTCACATAGCGGTATGTATTTGTTATATATTAGGAATATCTTACCATAAAAAAAAAATGTAAATCTGGTATCTCTCACTTACAGCCGCACCAACACACGCACACACAGATAATATGCACATGGACACAGTGTTCCTCGGAAAACAGCTGTGTGTCATCCTCTCTTTCAGCTGGTCATCTTTTCGCACTGACAAAGTCTTTATAGGATCACACAGCTGTGGCCCACACTGTTGCAACATAAACACACACTTAAGCCACCAGGGGCCGGGTACTGGCGAGGACTGTCACGATACACCTCACAACACAAAACACATTGTGAAAACTGCAAAAATGTTATTTCAGGAAAACCGAGAGTCTTGGTCATTTGGTTTGTGTTCCCGGTGTTCTTCTAGACACCTTCACAGAACCATCTCTCTCTCTCTTTTATTCTAAAATTTTGTTCTCTCTCTCTCTCTCTCTCTCTCTCGATCCACCCCCCCCCCCCCCAAAAAACACCTCTCACTCTGAGCCCCATAACCAGCAAAGCCGCGCC
>CAAKHD010002519.1:313416-323744 GCA_901007705.1 Fistularia tabacaria | reverse complement strand
CTATTCCTGCACGTCCTATTAATACCCCCCCCCCCCCGGTATCTGTCTCAGAATAGCTTGTCTCTCCCGGTATGTCTGTTTGTGTGTATAACACAAGAGAGATGCATTTACAATATGACAATGATTCATGTTAATTGCTTGCGTGCAACGTGTTTGTGTGTGTGTGTGCGCGCAAATGAACAAAAAAGGCCTTTTCCCAATGTTTATGTCTTTCACGTCATGTTCAAAGATCCCCCTTTCCATCATGCTCGCTGCACTAACTGACCTGTTGCTGCTGGAAGGACTTGAGTCTTTTCTTGAACCGTGATGGGAGGACAAAGTCACACCCCCTGGCCAGAAAGGCCAGCTCACCCCTTAGATCTGGGTCCCGGCGTAACGACGTCTCCTTGATCATCATGGTGGGGGCCGAGACACTTAACCCCCCACCAAACACAGCCACAGGTGCGGCTAATGGGACGGCGCCTACAGATGAACCGGCTCACCCAGCAATCAAACAGCCGGTCGACTGAACCGGACTTCGAGAATGAAAACAGCTAAAATATCAACCAACTGATAGATATCTAAAGAATAAAAAAGCTCAGGACGGCAGAATAATATCCAACATGCGTCTTTTGGTAATCCCTCAAAATATCCAGACCCCCTGGAAATGACCAGCAGTGTCCTTTCCAAAAGTAATCCAGTCGTGTCAGTTTCAAGAATGGATTCCTCAAGAATCCCGTGCCGCTGTGCAGGCCAGGGCTCCAGAACCAGGCCGGGATTTGGTCAATCACGATCCCAAACAGCAGCTTCTCTCCAGAGTGCAAAACCTTCGTTTTTTTCCCTCCCGATGGCCACAGATATCTTTTTGGTATAGTCTGACGGCTGCCTGCTGCTCTAAGCTGGGGTCTGACAAACTGCACTGAGAAACTTGAGCCATGCCGGCGACTTGCAACACACACACACACACACACACACACACACACACACACACGCACACACACATGCGCGTGCGCATGCACAGCAAACTGGCAGTGGCGAGTGTTTAAGTGGGGGTGGGGAGGGTCTCAGACTTGTTGCTTATGCATAGCGTTTTTCAAGATCCAACCCCACTGCAGCCGCCTTCGCTGAATGTTAGCCTGCAGGAAGCATCAACGGGATTTGAGGATAATTTTACAACAGACAGGAAGTGCGGGTCACTGTTTTGACATGAATGGGCGGGATGAGGAAGTGGAGACATTTCAAGACCCCGGAGCCAAAGGGGTAGTAAGCGCTATGCCTGGCTAATTTGAGTTTTATATCAAACAGAAGACATTAGCTGGTAGAAGGACGCAGCTGAAATGGAGAGCCAGAGGATGCTGGGAAATGAACGGTTTCACATAAAGTTATGAGCAAACAGAATATCATCTTGTGCTAAAAGGGCTAAATGTCACTAGCCTGACATGGCACTTCTGCCCATAATCTTGATTTTAGTGGAGATTTACTGGAATACAGTGATAACATTGGAAACACGTCCAACCCTTGTCATACTTAAAGTCTGGAGGACTGGATTATAGATATAAATGGATTTCCGCTATGACCTAAGCACTTTATTCTTAAGGAAAATGGACCCTATTGCGGAAAGCAGTGATCAGGACGCTCGTTTTTTTTAGAATAACAATAAAATAGCTAGTCTACCTGTGTACTTCTACCAATAAAACTATTAATACAGAGGGAGAAGAGAGGCCGCTTTAAACAAATTGCATTTAGAGGGAAAACAAGTCTGATTTAAACTCGATTTGACAAGGCAAATCCTGGATCGTTCAGCCTGAAAAATACATCACCCCCCGCTCCCCATCTGCTGAGAGACCCAAAAATGGCCCTTGTACCCTTGTACCAGCCTTAGTGCTGATAGAGCACTAGGTGAGGGGACCCCTGCCTCTGGACATAGAAGGTCAATATATTTTAATCCTATCGGTCTATAATACATCTGAGAAAGAAGACACTGTACCAAATGTTTGCCATATATATATGTGTATATATATATATATATATATATATATATATATATATAAGAAAGAGAGACTTCCTGCCCCCCCCCCCACACACAGGGTGGCGCAGTGGTTAGGATATATATGGGCAGGAAGTCTCTATACAGTCTCTGTGTGTATATACACACACGATATGGCCAAAAGTATTCGCTCATCTGCCTTGACTCGCTTATGAACTTAAGTGACATCCCAGTCCTAATCCATAGGGTTCAACGTGACGTCGGCCCACCCTTTGCAGCTAGAACAGCTTCAACTCTTCTGGGAAGTCGGTCCACAAAGTTCAGGTGTGTGTTTGTGGAAGTTTTCGACCATTCTTCCAGAAGCGCAATTTTGAGGTCACACAATGATGTTGGACGAGAAGGCCTGGCTCTCAGTTGCCGCTCTAATTCATCCCAAAGGTGTTCTATGAGGTTGAGGTCAGGACTCTGCAGGCCAGTCAAGTTCATCCACACCAGACTCTGTCATCCATGTCTTTTTGGACCTTGTTTTGCGCACTGGTGAACAGTCATATTGGAAAAGGAAGGGGTATATCTTGGTATGCTGAAGCTTTCAGAGTTCCTTTCACTGGAACTAAGGGGCCAAGCCCAGCTCCTGAAAAACAACCCCACACCATAATCTCCCCTCCACCAAATGCCACCAATGCAGTCAGACAAGTACCGTTCTCCTGGCAACCGCCAAACCCAGACTCATCCATCAAGTTGCCAGATGTAGTAGCGCGGTACGTCACTCCAGAGAAGGCGTTTCCACTGCTCTGGAGTCCAGTGGCGCCGTGCTTTACGCCACTGCATCCAACGCTTTGCATTGTACTTGGTGATGTGTGGCTTGGTTGCAGCTGCTCAGCCACGGAAACCCATTCTATGAAGCTGTCGGCGCGCCGTTATTGAGCTAATCTGAAGGCCACATGAAGTTAGGAGGCCTGCGATTGACTCTGCAGGAAGTTGGCAAACTATTCGCACTATGCGCCTCAGCATCCGCTGACCCCACTCTGTCAGTTTACGTGACCACTTCGTGGCTGAGTTGCTGTCGTTCCCAAACACTTCCATGCTCTTATAAAACAGCTGACAGTTGACCGTGGAATATTTAAGAGCGAGGAAATTTCCCGACTAGATTTGTTGCGCAGGTGTCATCCTATCACAGTTCCACGCTGGAATTCACTGAGATTCTGAGAGCGACCCATTTTACAAATATTTGCAAAAACAGTCTGGACGCCTAGGGGCTTGATTTTATACACCTGTGGCCATGGAAGTGATTGGAGCACCTGATTCCGATTATTTGGATGGGTGAGCGACTGCCTTTGGCCGTATAGTTTATATCTACATCTATATATGTGTGTGTATGTACACACACACACACACACACACACATCGCCGATTGCTCAGTGGTCAAAGGCAAAGACACCCACCCTCCTCCACAGTCAAAGTTAACAGTTTCCACTGGTGCAGTCGTATCTGAGACCAGTTCAGCATGGGCTCTTTTGCCACCGGTGCTCCGCCGGACTCCGTGACTAATGTAACTCATAAAACAAAAAGATAAAAGTCAGTGGTCTTTGTCTTAAATCTTTAAAAGAGGAACAAAGGAGAGCATTTTTCCCCATTCACTGTCGCACTCTGAATGAGTAATAAAAACACGTGCATGTACTGCATATTTAGAAAAGACTGGAGTGCTTTCCAGTATTTCCTTGAGCTGAGTGTTGCTGGGGTTATTTTTTGGCCTCTCCCGCTGACTTTTTTTTCTTCTCGCGCAACAAAATCTGATAATGGCTCGCACTGTCAACATGGAAGTCTTTTTGCTAGCACCACTATTGATTTGCGAGTAAAAAAAAAAAACAAAACAAAACAAACAATAATAGATCACTCATGCCGGGAAATTACCCACCGTGTCTCGCATGTGTGCGCATTAAGCTAATAAATAAGTGGGTAACCTTGAGCTTTGGGGTAACCGGTGTCTCAGCTCTCTAGAAGTCCCACTGAATTCTTAGGAACAGCCGGTCTCTGTGCCGAGGCCGAGGTCGCATACCGATCCCAGACACAAACACACGTGTATTCTTTTTCTTTTTCTGAACACTTTCTGTCTCCATGCTTCGGGGAGAACAGCATAAACCCACTAGTTTGTGCAAAGTCATCAGCAAAATGAGCCCCATGGTTGCGGGGTGAGGAATCATCTGCCACTCCTGTCCCTCGCGTTTTGTGGCTCAGGAAATATAGCAGGTTGTCCATTAATCTCAGGATTGCTGGGCCCATCCAAGCTTTTCCTGTGTGTCCTTCTAAGCACACTTAGCCTTGAATTACTCTCAATAGACAGATCCGATATATCAGGTGAAAACAGGCAGTTCATAAGGTAGGAAAAAAACATGAAGTCAGCTCCCTCAACTCAAGCAACGGTCTTGGTGTATTGTCAATCTCAGAATAAATATATATAAATATATGTGCGTGTATGTTCACAAGTATGTGCAAAGTGTGAGTGTGTGCATGTAAAAGGAGCCAAAACAGATGCCATCAGGCAGCTGCGTGCTCTTTTCCTGGCTGACTGACAGTCGGTGTAACCCTGCTCTTTTGAGGCATCTAGAACCCGGCCATTTTTCGCGCGTTAACCTTCATTCCACCCTTTGAAATAGGTGCCACTTGAGCCGGCAATCCACTGATATTCGCAAGAACGAATGATGTAATGGTTTGGAGGGCGACATACCCCGACTCTTTGGAAACTCTAAGATGTTCCAGAGCAGTGCAGGAAATAACGTAGCTGTGGTCAGGCTGAACTGACGCAAAAAAGCTATCAGAAGTCTTTACACCGTGAGGAATTCGTTGAGAGGTCAGACGGCAGGTAGAGACGTTTGTAAGACAACCCCCCCCCCCGCGCCCTCCCAGAGTCACACAGGACATCAACTCGGACAGCCACTTCGCAGCGGAGCGGCTGCATCATAAACTTTGCATCATTAAAAGCTTTCAACCAATGAAAATGACTCTCAGCGTTTTATATCTTTATTCATACCATGGTCTGGGGTTTTTAACTGTCCAATTAATTTAGGATTATATCATATGAGATATTCAGATCCAAGGTTAGCAGGTTCGTACACTTTGCAAAGAATGAAGTCTCCAGCCTGCTTTTTCTCTGTTTCCTGTTACCACTACCATGTTCAATTTTCTCACTATTCTCATTATTATTTTGGGGTTTTTGATGTCATTTCTTGCTGGATTTCGCTGAACTCCATTTTCAAGAAATGTAATTTTTATCCATGAATAACGGCTGATGATTTATTTTTATGGGAAATTGTTCATGAGAAAATTACCGCGTTCAAGAAATAACCCACAGACGAGGTCAGGAAGTGTGGTGAGATGAGGGCGAAAGCACACGAAGAGTCCGAGCGACAGGTGTGTGTGTGTGTGTGTGTGTTTGTGAGTGTGTCAGTTGAGGGGTGTTTTCATCTTCTCAAAAGACCTAATCCAACCCTGCTGCTCCGGGAACAGTTGAGTCAGCAGCCATTGGTGCATCGATCAACTAAATGTGTGATGTGAAGGCAAGCGGGAGCGCGGCAAGAGGATCAGCTGTCCAACAACAACTGCTGCCTTTATCCAACTGTTACACACACATTGGATATGCGCACAAGCTCTTTTTAAAGATTTAATTACTGTACAAGCATTGATACATGCTTCTAATTCGTCCCGGTATTTGGCCCGTGTGAACAGATGTGGGTGTACGAGTATCCCCCAGTGGATCCAGTTAACAGGAACTCCTTCTTCCAGTGTTTCGGGGAAGCTAAATAGTGTGAACATAACAACTTCCTAAACACACACACACACACACACACACACACACACACACACACACACACACACACACACACACACACACACACACACACACACACAAAGACACACACACGCACCTGCTTTATGAAAGAGTCACTAGGCTGTGTGTCTGTGTGTAAAATTATCTGAGTATTTTTAGCAACCGATTCCCTGTGTATTTCAGCCCCAGGCACCGGGCAGACTTTGTGAATATATGGTTGCAAACATGACAACGCACTCGCTGGTGATTTAATTGAGTTGTTATCTGGGGATTTACTTGACATATACTGGCTACTGAAATGAATGTTTGGCTTAAATGGCATTAGCAGCAAGTCATGTACTCTTTTTTTTTTTTTTTTGTCTTTTAATACAAATTGTGAATATTTCAAGATGTGGGGATTGTTTTTTTTTTTAAATGTAACCTTGATATGTAATACGTTCAGGGTTGCTTGGATATATCACTCAACACGGCATCTTGCTCAGATGGAGAATTTGGGAGTCTGACTGGGCCGATGACACAACTATTACGGGAAGATTACAAGCTCATAAAAAAGATCTTGAGTTTGGCTGGCCAAACATCCACAGAACACACTTGTCACGATGCTTGTTTTAATGTTAAAAAAATCTAATCCAGTGCATTTTTACTTAAAACGTACTTGCTCTTGGATTATCGTGAAAAAAGAGAATACTTCTGAATATTATAACATTCAATCTCTTTCCCGTTCCCCCACCCCCGCTGAGACGAAGGAGGTCGAGCGGAAAAGCTAATTTCTCTGTGATTGATTTTTTTAGCACGGCGGTTCGCAAATCAAACTCTCGGGAAACAACCTGTAAAAATATCAATGTGTATATTATGCATATCTGTCTTGTTATTTTTTATGTGATGTCATTTGCAACAGTTTTTGTCAAAACCAGATGCCTAATGGGACAAATACTACACCCTCCCTCCCCGAGCGTGTGATTGTACACAGCCTCCCTTTAAACAACACATGCCAAATACCATCACCATGGTGATAACCCTTTTCCTGAATTGAAGGGTGGGTATAATACGCCAAAGGTTACCGTGCCAACAGCAGGAAATGTCATTCACATTATGCCTCTATTCTTCATTCCCAGTCTTACTTCCTCTCAAGAAATGTGCGATCACCGATCACACAGCCAAACACAATGGAACATTTAAATCACCTAGAAATTAGAGTAATTTTAAGCCAGATTTCTAAAATTGGGATCCTGGCAAAATTATATATTTTTTTTAAACAATTGGTTGGATGACTTAAAAAAATCCATAAAAATAAAAAAAACAAAGTGCAGAAAAAAAGATGAACATCCAGCCAGAAAATGATGATCGCTTGTGTCATCGTCCCCTTTTAAATTAACCGCCAGCTATTTTGATAAGCGATTGAATTCTCCGGTCCCGGCGTATTAAGTGAAATATTCATATGTCGATATATGAGATATCTAAGCCCTACTTAATAATGAAAATAATCAAATTTATCGATGATGTGACTCAATGATTATTAACCTCATCGGTAGTTTATGCAACTCCAAAAGGGTTTCTACTGCAGGTGGACTTTTATTACTTCGCTAGTAAGTACATCAACTCAATACCTTTCATGAGTAAACAAAAAAAATTTGTGTCAATTTATATCAAATATATATTGGAGGTGTCCCTCTGATGACAAAATCTATGTGCTTGTTGGCTGTGACAGATCGTTTCTTGGATGACTATGCGGTTACATATCAAAAGCAACTGCACAATGAATCACCTTCCTCGGTGGGAGCAGCGCTGAGTAACGCCTCACAATAACAAACACCACATCCTCATGATGTAGCTGGGCTTTATATATTTACACACATTACAATCTGGGAAAGCTCGGCATTGCTTTCCCGTGGCTATTTTAGGACTTGAAATACGTGATCTAATCCTAAATTGGCTAGAGTGATGGGGGCTTGGCCCAAGGTGTCGGTGATGGCCGCTTCTGTGACGCTCAGAAGACCCGGCAGGTAACTGCAGGTCAAACACCTCCGGTTTCCTCCCTTTGTTTAAAGACAGCAAAGACAGAATGAATTTCGCAACGTCGTTTCCTGCCTAAAAGAGGAATGGCTGTTCTTCCTGTATTTTGGGATATGGGATAAAACGCAGCTTGGGTGTAAAACCATGAAAGATAGGTCGCTGGTTCAGGGTTTTTCTTCCCCAGTAGATGGAGCTAGAAACCTGACTTATATCAAACACCAGCAGGACGGAACACAAAGGACTCGGTCTCACAGCAAAGACCAGACAGTCACTAGAGGGTAGCAGCAGTCTGCTTGTCAACACCGCCAAAACCGTCCCGACAGTTAATCCCCAAATGCGAATTTCCCTCCGACAGACGATGACTGACTCTGCCGGCCGGCTTCACTTCGGACTTTGTCATCTCTGAGATGCGAAAAATGGCCCTAGTGCTGAGGGGCCCGTGTGGTAACAACGATTTGCAGGGCAACTGCATGACCAAACACACATCATTCATGTCCCTACAGCTTAATATGATGATTAAAAAATATAAATTACTATGAGATGGCTGTGAGGCAGGCAAATCATTTGGAGATTAAATACAGACACGATTATCTGGATATTTGGTGTGGTTTAGCGCCGAGGCCATTTTTTCGGAGAAATCAAACATATCCAAGTCGGGTGGAGTTCAGATGATGAGGCTGGGAGGGTAACGGGAGCTTAACACGGGGTGGTGTTCTGGAACATTGGCAAACTTCCAGAGTCCACGCCAATCGAGACAACAAGTGGAAACAAACACACACACACACACACACACACACACACACACGCATACATGCACGCATGCACGCACGCAGCCACACCCACCTCTGCACGCCTAGGGATCTGAAAGAAACAAAACATTCAAGCTACATTTGATCCCCCCCCACCAGAACTATGATTCTCAGTAATCAGACAATCAGATTACAGAGGTGGTATTTTCGGGTGCCAGGGGGAGTCCCGGCATTTAACCTCTGCTTGTACAAACGCTTTGGTGGTTTCCGTGGAAACACAGAGGGAGGCCCGCTGAGCTACAGTAACGAATTTCACACTTGTGATTTATAAATTGCGTGGAACAGGTTTCCATATGTGCATGCAAAAGCATCTTTGCAAGTGTGCACATTCCGAGCAGAGCAAACTGAACTCCGACAGCAGTTGGATGACATCCCAGTCTGAACTGGGAGGGGTGCGTTATGATGTCACTTTCTTCAAAAAAAAAAAAAATTCTCTGTGTAGCCTGAGCATTTCAAGGCCTGAATAGGCTATAGAAGTATTCATTGCTGTGATGAAGTTTTTAAAGATAGTCTCGGCAAAAGACACAAAGGCTAAAACCCTACAACAACCAGAGAGCAATGCTTGTTTCCTATCAAAATAGATGAAACCAAAAGGATCTCCCGGTCCATGAAGTGTTTGGACAAAAAGATATTATAAATCAAGTCCTCGGCTCCCCAACCTCAGCCTCCAGGAGCTTTGAAGATTGACATTGCAATCGGGCTGCGTAATTATAACATGACGAACGCTGCCCAAAACTGTCTCTACCTCTGGGCGTTCATTGTGAAAGGAGTCTCTGTAAATGGGTAAATCTCACAAAAATGACCCCTTTTATCATAAATTTGGCCAGTTTACTATGAAATAAAAAAAAAAAACATGGAATTTACAAGTCAGAGAAGTCAGGGATTTTGCATTACTCGGCAACAGAGGTTTCAAAGAATGAGGCAGACTATAATTTGAGCTCAAACATTATTTTGGCTTCATTTACCAGCGAGCTGCATTGAACAATTGAGGAAGAACGACCTCTGATACTGTGTGCAGTTCCCTGCACTGCATTCACGGACCAAAACTCCCCCAAGAAAAACACTTGCCGAACATTCAAAGTCGTCACACTTGTATTGTCTTTTGGGCACTGGAGTGCAGTTTGCAGCTTGTGCAACATCCCTTGAGTCGGGGGAAGTCCACTAGATGATGTAACATTCGCTGTTTGCTCTCAGTCCAGTTATCATGAAGGGGAAGTCAAAAGAAAATTTGAAAAAAAATTGACAGACAATGATAAAAAGAAGATTCACCATGGGAAAGTTTCTCTATCACCAGCGGGTGTCAAAGAGCAGGGTGGTAAACATCCCATTGTTCGCCCGCCTCGGTTAGAACTGCATTGGAAAAAAACGGCGCTCAGGCATAGCAACGGGGGCTCCTCTCTGGCAGCTCGCTGGATGTGTTGCTCTGTGCATCGTTCGCTTTGAAACGAACGCATTCATCTGTGTGTCCGTGCACCTCGGTCGGAGCGCGGCGTCTTTCCCCGCTTGGCTGGGGTTCCTGCTGTGACCTTATTTCCTGTGGAAGCAGCTGAGGAATGATGTCATCTCAGAGGAACCAGAGACAACAACTGTACACTGTCGACCCCCCCCCCCCCCTTTTTCCCCCCCCCCTCCCCACACAAAAACCCCTTCTTTTTTTTTTGTGTCTTTCCTCCTCTTTTTTTTTTTTGTTTTTTTTTGGCTCCCCGCGCAAGAA
>CAAKHD010002519.1:292389-302629 GCA_901007705.1 Fistularia tabacaria | reverse complement strand
GGGGGGGGGGGGGGGAGGGGTGGGGGGGGGGGGGGGGGGGGGGCTTCCCAAGGGAAGTGGGCCTTTGTGAAAGAAAAAAAGACACAAATAACGGCAAACATGCCATCAGAGAAGGAGGACGGGCCTGAACTAGCCTTCTGATAGTGTACACAAACATACAGAGAGAGAGAGCAGTGAAACAAGGCTTCTACGCTGCGACTGGGATCACACAGTGCGCAGAGAGCTCTGCTTTGACAGAACAGAACAGTGAGAAAACAGTGACGCTCTGGGTATTGACTTCTAGCCCACAATTGGGGGCCAACGGTAGCTTCAAAAGAGGGATTACGCGGCTCTGTGCGCAACATTATTCTACTGTGAGAAACACGACCGAGAAACTCAATCCAGCTCACGAGAAAACACACAAACTGCATTTCTAAGAGACTTTTTCATGTTCAAAAGTATTTTTCATTAGTTTGTTTGATGGACAAACGGACTTTTAATTTCCAAGTATTTCAAACGCAATCGACTCCATCGATGCTTTCTTTCTGCTTCTGAATTTTTCCTCGTTTCCTTTCTGCAATCGAATCCTTTACAAAAGTACAACTAACTGCAGCTCTGCCCCACTTCTACGCTGCTGTGTGATCCTCCCATGAATTATTAATTCTCAGTACCTGCTTAGATGCACGGATACAAAAACAGGATCATGCACGCACTTACACTGTCCTTCAAATGGCGACCGAGGTCTTCCACAAATCCTTGTAGTTCATTTGCTGTCTTGATGTTCTTCAAGTCGAGACCCTGGTCAATCCCCGTAAAGTGATATCTATTAATGACTGCATGATCTGTATGCAGGCGGAGGAGGTCGTGTTTCTGAAAGAATCCTGATGCCGAGTAGTATCATCGGGTTTGAATGGGCTTTGGTTCCATGCAGGTTAACAGTTTGTGTATGTGTTTGTGTGTGTGTGTGTGTGTGTGTGTGTGTGTGTGTGTGTGTGTGTGTGTGCGTCTCAGTTAATTTATGTTGTGAGATTGTGTTTGATCATCACATCTGTAACTACTAAAAGGGAAAGTAACTATAACTAGTGATAAAAAAAAAAAAACGCTGTTGCAAAGGAAGGGGGGGGGGTTGCCTTGCATGCAAACATGAGAGGGAGAGATTGATGTTGCACCCACACACTGCTCCTGACCAGCGAGCGATAACAGATTTTTTTTCCTTGATGCTTGATGCACTTTTAATATATTTCTATGGGCTTATTGCCATTCTCAGATGTGGAAATACTGTTTCTGGCATGCAAGCAGGCACATTTTTCCACTTGGTTATAGGCAATTAAGGGATTACAATGTCCCTCCGTGTGTCTCTCTTTTACACTTGTGAAAGGATATTGCCACACACTGCCCGGGCAGTGATCAGATCGCAGTCCGTCCTCAATTAGGCCATTATGCATTTGGATCCTTGCATTTGGAGCCTTGTGATCAGATCACAGCGGATAGATCTTAATTCCAGGTCTCAACAGTCTGGCTATCCCCTGGCTGCACAGGAAGCCTGTCACCCCAGGAGCCTCTTCTTCATAGCTGATGTTTTTTTGTGATTGCACTTGGCTTTTTCACAGGCCAACTCTGGGCAACGCTTCAATTATCATCATTTTCTGCATCAGAAGCAGAAAGGGGATTGGGAGGCGGAGGGATGTTCTGGCTTGCAACCAGAGCATCCGAAAAAAAAAAAAAAACAACCAATGCTTCCCCTCCTCTCCTCTGTCCCCGCTCTCCAGCGTCGCATAAAGAAAGAATACCTTTACATTACAGGCCATTTGAAATAAATGGACTGAGTCTCTGGATCTGAAGAGGGATGACTCCATAGAAGGGTTGATATGCCGTTCAGAATGGATGATTTCGCCTTTCATACCAAATAAGAAACCGGAGGAAATAAGGAGAAATACCCTCCAGACGTTCCCTGGAGACGCCATTCATGCCAAAAATATACTGGGCAATAATGGCGTTGACCTTGGACCATCCAGCTGTGATCTGTTCTTCTTTGAATCCACATGAACATTCGCACCGGATCTGAACTGATTTTTTCACGGCATCGCCAAGACATTCTGTTCGCACGAATTGAGTAAACAGAAGCCCCCAGAAAAGACTAGAGTTAAACACAGAATGACTTTAGCAACACCACAAGTTCACTGCAGATGAAGACAAGTTAATATTTGTCTGTCTTACATCCAGCGCGGCGCCTACGAACACGATCCGATCGCACGGTTTTACGATGAAAAATTGAGCAACCGAGACAAAAACGGCCGTGTGTGTATGTTTAACAGGGACTTGGGGTCTCGCTCCTTCTATCTGTCAAACATGTTGTCTCGATGAGAATCAGGTGCCAGAGCATACATCACCGCAATCTGGAGACAAAACAGATACAGAGTCACAGCTGGCCGTGTGTGTGTAGACGGGACATAGCACGTCCCAGCTCTACGGCTGGGGTCTCCACAAGCCAAGAGCAGTAAAGTGTCAGCTGAGACCAGGCTGCACAGACAGGTCCGGGCCCTTGGGGACCCTTTCATAAATGAACAGTGGGGATAAATAGCAAGAGGAAACCAGCGGATAGAACAATTTTTTGATTTACATTTTTATAGTTGGTATTTAACATTATGACAGATGTTGATTTATCTGTTTATTATTAGTGTTCCCTTCCAGGCAACAAACTCTAACGGTCTTTTTAGGTCAGTGCGGCAGCCAACGGCAGCATTTCTCACTCCAACGTCCGCAGTTAAGACTAGAAGTAGACCGTTAAGGAAAAAACAGTCGGTACGCTTGACACGACGACGACAATTACCATTTCCAGTTCACATAGGACTTCAAATTACCACATTGCACGTAACATCTGAATAGTTTGTTGTTTTGTTCATAATTTCCATATGAGTTATTTTGCCGTATCTAAGCTCAAATCTTTGCTGAAAACTTTCTAACTCTTTCTTCATGTTAGCTCAGGTCAAACCGCCTACTAAACAGGACAATATTTTCATGATGCTACAGAAAAAACACAGTTAAATCTCCGTCGGGGGACGGATTTCTTCTGGAACACGGTTTATTCAACTGTATTGTAAAATGCGGGGATTCTTTCGGCACTTGCTAGATACAATGGAACGAGATATAATCTGACCGAGTGACTGTGTCAAACGATTGTGAAAATGAAATCATTTTCATCAAACATTTTTGAATATCACTTTTGTATGTTGTAATTTTCTCTGCATAATTCTGCATGGCAAATAAAAGCATCTTGGATTTGTCACCATCAATGGAAAATGTCAGTTAGATCCTGAACACACGGCAAAGGCTCCCTGCTGTTCTCACCTGGTGAACACACTTCTATATCCACTTCCAGCTTATTCTGAATTATCCTCCCCACCTACAACCACCCCAGAACTGCCCTACTCTTCCACTCTCCTTCCACAGACACACACACCTCTAGCGATGCACCACCTGTTCCCCTGGCGCTCTGTGGAAAGACGGCTGCGTGAATAGCTCAACGCCTCATTAGAAAGAAAACAGTAACCCGAAGGATTGTGGTCCGCATGGACTCAAAAACACAATACTTCCCATTTGGGAGAGTGTTAAGGGCAAAGAGCAGGATGTTTTCATGTCTATGAGTAGATGAGGGAAAACAGTGACTCACATCTTTTCTTATCTTGAAGTGTTTCCTGTTTGACAGCTTTGGCCTTATAAGGCTGACAGAGAGGGATTCCATACACATGTACACGGACACACACATGTGCATGCACACCACAAAGTACAGCGGAAGCGCGGTGTTTAATATACACCTGGCGAAGCTTAAAGATCTTGGCATTTAATAAAAACCGAGAGACACTTCACTCAAATATAAACCATAGACATGTGTGCAAACATGCACATTACTGATTAGTCTGCACAAATAATTACATGCACACAGATGTAGCAGGCAACAACCTCCACAAACATACACAGAAATAAGCACACATAGACACTAATGTGTCCTTCCTGTCTGCCCTCGAGCCCACTATGAAGCAGTCTCTGCATCAATGCTATCTAAAAAAAAAACATTTTGGAGCGATGTGTCTGTGAAGGGATCTCAGTCCTCTCGGTCATGGTCAATTACTGTCCAATCTCATCATGTCAACTGGACTTAATTTTTCTCCTTGAAGAGGTTTCACCTCTCATCCGAGAAGCTCCTTTACTTCTAGCAGACTGCGGGGAGTTTCCTGTATGCAACTGCTGGGGTTTGGGGTTGGGCGTTGGTCTTAGTTCAAAGGGTTCTTTATGATAATAGCTGTGTTGCTGTGCAGCAATTGGGCTGTTGCGTCAATGCGTGCATTGTTATGGGTGTGAGTTGGAAACTGAACAGGTACAGCAACTGCAAGGGTGATGTGTGGATTGTGTAAAATAAAAGAAGCCCTTTAGCTCACTTGTTCTGAGGCTCGAGCGGGAGTCGCCTGGGCCTGGTTCGCGTTGTTGACCTCTCGGGGTGGGTCGCAGGGTGCAGATGAGTCTGCAGGTATGCTGGTTCGAACTGTCTCGGGACAGATCTCGCCACGCCTTTAAATGTAGCTGAAAGGTTGTGTCGAAGACCCCCTCCTCTCTTCAGTAAAACTCTCTCCAGTTTGACAAAAATGGTTTCCTTCACTCTTCTCTCAAACGTTCTGTCTTTGGTCAGAAGGCGGACATTGCCTTCTTCAAAGGAGAGCCACTTGTCCTTGAGATGGAAGTGCACCACAGAGTCCTGACCTGTGTTAAGCCATCCCTATGTGCAGAGGATGATTTGTCTCATCAATGCAGAGGTTATCACAATCCGCATTGCACTCAAAGGATTAAACGCACATTCTTGAATGTCTGGGTGTTCTGTCCTTGAGGATGCACAAGTCTTTGCCTTAGGGTGTTGTGGGCTTTGAAACGTACAGGGATTTGATGTTTGTCACCCCCCCCGTACAACGAGGGGTATTGCAATGTCTTTTTTTTTATGTCTTCCTCGTGTTCCGTATGCTTTCTTCTGTTATAGCAAAGGCCCAATTAGGGTAGCTTCAAGACTTTATAGCCTTGCTAACATATTGGGCCTCTGTTTTCCTGCTCTCTGCCTGATGTTTGAGAGTTCTAAGGACCCCTAGTTTGTGTTCAACAGGGGGATGAGAATCAAACAAGTACTGATGGGTGTGCTTTTGTTTTCGGTCGATCCATATGTCAAGGCTTCTGTCGTGCAGAACATGCAAGCCTGCTGGCAAAAAATTCTGTGAGTTCTGAATATGGTGTGTGGCGTTGCCAACCATAGGAGCCATATTTGTTGCGCTGTGTTTCGAGATGTTGTAGGTGACAGAACTGATACCGCTGACGATGGCCGTGAGAGGGGGCGCCATCCTTTTGGAATTTTGTCTCGCATGCACTGCATTTAGTCCATTTAGTCCATTTATGATGGTGATGTCGTGCGTTCGGCTGAATTCAGCTCACGGCCACAAATCAGACACACAACACATGCAGGCAAACAACTGCAGAAGCCAAGGGTACACAATCAGATGTAATGCACATTGACAAGTGACCTGATTTCATCAAGTCGCCGCGCGATTCCTGCTCCCACCTGTAACCCAGATCCACAGGCAGCAGGCCTGCTCAACTCCATGACACTAAAAACAATCTGGCATACACAGAATAAACATCAAAGTAACTTCAGGCTTGAAAAAAGATATATCAACACATTTATTTTAACATTTTGACTATCCTGGCAATTTTTTGCTGCTGATTGATTGTTGTCAAAAATCATCGCTAAATGCCAAGAATGGTGTGTCAAAAATATTAGGGAAAAAAAATCCACAGTCCAGAACAAAACATTTGAAAGAAATTACCTTTAAATCAGCAAGAGAGTAGTCAGCCAAAACACTGCTCCTAATTCTGCGGCAACTAGGCATTACCAAATTATCAGCAACAAATCTTCTGAGAGAAAGCCGATTTAACTGCTCCTCAGTGAGTTGGCAGAGAGTCTGTTAATTTATTCGTGTTTTGTGCCTCAAACACCATTTTCCATCCAAACCGCATCTTTACGATATTGAAAAGTCAGTTTCCAAATTTAGCAATATTCTTATACTTCACGTATCCTCTTCACGTATAGCAACCTCGCAAAATACAGTAGGTTTGACGTCGATAAAATTCGATGGCAATTGTAACTAACACATAAAATGAAACGTTAAACTGCCACTAAATTAGAATTTTTATTGCAGCTGATTCTTGAAAGACTTTCTTCAGACTGCATTTTAACCCCCGGATGAAAACATTTGCAAGTTCAAACAGAGTCTTCAGCCAGCAGCACTTTGATGGTCGCCCAAGAAAAGTGTCTGTGTCGAAGGCAAAGACATAAAAGAAGCTCTAATTTATAGATATCACTGGCTTTGGTTACTTTAGGTTGATTCTCACATAGACTTAAAGGAGGCAGTGCAACATAAATGATCATCATGCACAACCAAAACTGAGGTCTGGCATTTTGTCTGGCAGATCCAAAGCTTTTGGAGTTTGTAGGAGAAACAATGCATTTTAAAACAAGGCTTTAGAACTCAAACTTATTGTCATAGCATCGCCATGACGCATCTACCAAAATGATTTTCGCCTGGAATTATGAGTCTGCGCCTGGAATACAAACCACAGATGACCAGTTTTGAGGAGGAACAAAAATTTCATTTTAAAAAGCAATACAGGCAGCGGAGGGTCTGTGTCTGTTCGGACTCTGATGAGGTGTTGAATTTAAAGGCCAATAATGAAGAAGGAGAAAAAAAGAAAAAGAAAAAAAAACAGACAAAATGGAGACGGATCCAGACCTAGTCCCAGACCGACATCGCTATTCATGGATGAATGACTTATTGTGGAAAGAGTCAGACAAACTTCCCCAGATACCAGATTGCTTTAAGACAAGCACACGTCACTCAAGAACAGTCCACTCAAATGTTAGGACCAATAACGCCCTCATACTCAGAACGCTCTTCTGGCAAACAGGCGATCGACGACGGCAGAATACGTTGTGAAACATTTACAACCCAGCAATATTGATCTTGATAGGGCATCATAGGACACAAAAATGGACTTTGTGGAAATTATTGATGATAGATGGTAGTCCTTTAAGGTAGGATGTAAAATCAAATATCAAAATATTATCATTATGATGCCTAATGATTCATAAACCAATATTTGCAGGTCCACTCCAGGGGACAGCTGAACGGACGGATGTCAGTCATCTGATCGGACGCCATTAACACCAAACAGCTAACTTCTGATTGTCCCTGTTCAAACAAACCAACAAGGACCCTTTACTTATTTTAAACACATCCTTGTCATGTATTCATGTTCCGTATAGGCCTGATGGTAGCCTGGCTGTCCAAAAGTAAAGTCACCTCTTCGAGAAATCCTCTAAATTTAATTTCTTCTTGACATGTCTGCTCTCACGCTGAAGTCCGACCCAGACTGCGGGGTTTTGTGTTTATGAAACGGTGTAACTGCAGAATTGTACAGAAATCCATATAAGCGCATGTTTAGACTGGAGAGCAAAAGCCAGACTAACTAGTCTGAGAGCTGTGTGTGTGTGTGTGTGTGTGTGCATGTGTATGTGTGCGTGCAAGCATCTATATGTGTGTGGTGACTGCTGTCCCTGTCCATCAGAGGGTCATATGAGGAGCAGATTAGGGTTTCTAACCACAAACCTCTCTCGCCATGGCCCACGGCCACGGAGACCGAGAGAGGCATCGTGAGCCGAGCCGCCACTGACTCACCTCACACTGTCTTGCCATTAAGCACACAGATAAAAAAAAAAACACACACACACAAACTGAAAACCATTCCTAAATCAGGACTTTGTGGTGGAACCCATCCTATGTGTGTTCCTTCTTTAGCCACAACATTTCAGCCCCAAATGAGCCAAAACACACTGATGTCATCTGGGGTTGAGCGGTAACACGGTATCCCGGGGTATTTAAAAATAGCAACAGTGTCTCTTTCATTACTGTCAACAAATTCTGCTGTGCATATGTACATTTTCAGGAGTTCGTTGGCCATATGAAGTGTCAGTCTACGGCAGATTTTGATCAACACAGACTCTTGTTGTCCCTTATCGTCTTTGGAAAAGACATGGAACCCCCTGATCGTTGCGACGGGAAGATCCTATTTCAGACCCCGTTTGTTTGTTTACAAATGAGCAGTTATAACAGAGAACACAGCAGAGCTTCACGTTGAAAACGTTGAAGCGTTGAAAACAATAAAACAGAACCGTAATGTTTGCGCTTTTAACATGTGAATAAGGGCTTGAATGTTTGTTTCTGTCTATATGATGTGTTAATGAGATAATCAATGGTTGTCTGTCTGTGAATGAAAGAGTGAATTGCTATATGTCTCTTTATTAACTGTGAATGAGAGAGTGAACAGTCGCATGTCCCTGTGAATGAAACTCTGAATTGGTGTGTGTCTCTATATAACGACTGAATGAGCGTGACTGGCTGCACGTGTCTAAATGACAAGTGAGTGACAGACTGAATGGTTGCATGTGTCTATAATATAGACACTATCGCATCCACTTATCATATAGACTCTATATGATGAGTGGATGCGATAGTCAATGGTTGTCTGTCTCTGTGAATGAAATAGTGGCTGGTTGCGTATCTCTATTTGACGTGTGAATGAAGGAGTGAATGGCTGTGTGTCAATGTGAATTAAAGAGCGAATGCTTGCATGTCTCTATATGACGGGTGAATGAGAGAATGAACGGCTTCATGTGTCTATATGACAAGCCAATGAGATACTGCATGGTTGCATTCCTATATATGCGGCCCTGTGATCGACTGGTGAGTGGGACAGGGACCAGCCTATAAGTTGTATAGAAAGTGAATGAATGAATGAGTGAATGAATGGACTGTTCAATTGTATGTGTTGCATGTACATGCACAGAGCCTGTGGCTTTTCTTTCCCAGTCTGACATGCTAGACTTCTTTTAAAGACGGGGTCAAGAGTGCTGAGGGAGGAAAAAACATCATTCGCTTTCTATTCTGGGACCGATTCGGTGATTCACGGTGGTCTGTTGAATAAATGTTCTGTCAGTCTTAAAATGATTAGGGTCTGTAGTCTTTTACCCTTTTTCACTTTGCTCCCTTGTTATTTTTCCTTTAAATCAAAGGTTTTATTGTCCAGATTCATCGGATAAATATTGTGTTGGCTCCAATTCGCATCCTGAAGTGGAGCTTGGAAAAAAAAAAAAAGAGTGAGCGGTCACTGTAAAGCCCAGTTCTAATTTGAAATGATGTAATGATCTGTGTGTGTGTGTGTTTACACTTCTTGGCTTGAATACACTGACAATGGCCATTTCAGGCATATTTCCATTAAAAACCTTACTTTAGCATCAGAAGACACAAAAGGTAAATTCTAATTAGCTTGTAAGCTCCGCGTTGTGGTTGAAACTTAAATTCTGAACCGGAAATAGACATCAGTTTTTATGTACTACTGGACCACAAACAACCCTATAATCAGGACTTCCATGATGTACGTCAGAACCACAAATTTGGAATAAATCATCCTGGCAGGCCTCTAATTTATCCCTACTGTTGCTTCTAAGACCCTTGGACTTCTTGCCACGTAATCTTACCGTTCTCATTGTACTCGTCTGACGTACGCCACGCCGTTCACAAACTCGTTTGTGAAGAATTCCACTGAACCAGCTTTGAGTTGAATTTAGAAAAAAAATTATGATCATATTCCCCTTCGATGAGCCCCTCGGTACCGTTTTTAGAAAGGACCCGAAAGGACATTGTGAGGACCTTTGAGCGTTTTATGCTGTTATTTACAACCTGACATACAAACAAGACTGTAAAACTGGACTCTCCTCACTGCTCCCTCAACCCTCCTCCTCCTCTTCTATTAAACTTGCGGTCGAACACTCACCCCAACCTCCACAGATGGAAAGTTGGCACGCGCAGTGGGAACAACACAAGTAATGACATTATATGAAGATTTAATAGATTAAAATGGCTTTTGGCAACTCATTACAGGCCAGGATGAAAAGAAGACTTCAAAAGTTACTCAGTTGAACCTACAAATCGACATATTAGCAAAATGAGTTAACGCTCGGAGATCAAACCTTTATTGTACTCTCTCTACACACACACACACACACACACACACACACACACACACACACACACACACACACACACACACACACACACACACACACACCCCCACCCTCTCTGTCTGTGGGTTATTCTTTCCCCGAGTGTTT
>CAAKHD010002519.1:263951-279093 GCA_901007705.1 Fistularia tabacaria | reverse complement strand
CAACCACCCACACACACCCATAATATAAAAGAGGGAAAGTGGGGGCCCGGGGGGGGGCGGGGGGGGGGGGGGGGGTGCTGTGGAGGAGCCAAGTCGCTTTTAAGACCATTCACGGCGTTTCAGTCCTACAGGCTTCGGGTTTCCAAATCACGCTTGTTTCTGATTAATACCGAGGCGGGACAGGTTTCAAAGCATCTGTCAGGTCACAACTCCAGCTTGTGGGCCCGCCTCTTCGAAATCACATTTTCAGAGAGCTCAGAGAAAAGTCACACTTTGATCACCCAATGTTAAAACTACCTTCATGAGTCAAATTCTGCACAAGTATCATTACAGATGGTGGAATTACAACATTCAACTTCGAGAGAATGAAGAAGTAGGCCCCGCGGATCTTGGCAGGCTCGGCTAAACTGGGCAGGGTTAGAGGTAGTAACGGAAGCCAAGAAAATCCACGGTTTTTGGGACTCCGAACAACAATGACTGGGGAGACCTCAAAAAAAAAAAAAAACTGCCACAAATGAGTCAGATGAAAGATATTCTCCGTGTCCCTCGAGAAAAGGTTTCGGGGTAAAGTGAAGTAAGTCAGGCCAATCAAACAAATAAGGAAAGCCTGAATCTCAAAATCTCCCTCCACTGTGGTTTCACAGTTTCTCCGTCCGTCCAAATATAGAAAAGTTAAACACTGCTCATGAGAACAATTGGAACCCCCGACTTTTTTTGGTCCTTTTCGGGGAGGTTTATTAGCGATGCCCTGAGGGTCTCTGCTTCCTCGCGTCATCCCTACGGCTCCATCTTTACCTCGTGGTGCAAGATAATATGTCATTCAAATAGACTTTCATCAGCCATTCATCATCTATGCCGCTAATCTTGCACTCAGGCTCGCCTGTCATTGGCCGAGTAGCGGGGTTCACCCTGGACCGGTGGCCAGTCCATTGCGGGGCCGCATATAGAGAAATGCAACCAACCATTCACTCTGGCTCACGCTCAACTCTGAGAAAAGCCACGCAGGCCCCCTTTCGGAATCGAACCCGGGGCCTTCTTCTTCTCTAACGTCTTAGCCACCAGTATGTGTAATATGTGACCTCTAATTTTTGACACCTAAGTTCGAAGTGTTTTAAGTTCACATGTCGCCTCGGGTCAACTTGACCCGTTTACATTATGCCTATTTGCTCGTCTCTCTCACCCTTTTCCCGAACCATCCATCCAGTCAGTTTTGAGCATCAGCAAGAGCAAACATAAAATGCATTTCAGAAAACACGCCGTAGGGAATATTCTTGGCAAACTTTCATAATCATGCATTGAATTTTTCTTGACGAAGTAACTGCCCGCACACACACATCTGTCGCTCATCTGCCCATCTGCGATACCTTCGCGGAGCATTTTGCAAATTGGAAATGCGGTTAAAAATGAGTTGCGAATCGCAGACATGATCACTCAAGTTTGAATTATCAGAATTATGCGTGGAGATATTGTCGGAATAACGCAGATCAATCACACAAGAGAATTTAAAAAAAGGACAGACTTGGGATTGTGAAACAGCCAAAAGACAGAGGGATGATGAGACAGAAAGAGAATGAGAGAGAGAAAAAAGGCTTGAGAGACAGAGAGTAGTGTCTTCTGACCTATAACGGGGGAGAAACAGAAGCTTTTAAATGAGACATTACCAGGATTTAGCACTGGTCTTGCGAAAAACAGATGGAAACGCATTTATGGAAACACAGAAAAGCACGCATGCCGCATTAAAAAAAAAAAAATCTCATAACTGTCATTAAATATACCAAACGAGCAACAGTTAGAGGAAAATCCAGAGTAGACACACTTGGTGAGGAGAGATACGGGTGAAATTATCCGGGTTTTACGGCAGCGTCGGTCGCACAGAGCTTCACTGTGTAGTCGAACAATGGCGCGCGCAGACACAAACACAAACACACACGTATATATAAACACACATACACTGGCGGTCAGACTGGCAGGCAGGAGGGAAGCTCGAGTGTGCTGAGATCTGACCAGTGCAGCGTCTGCCAACAATCCGCTGCGCACACATGCAAATTTAGGCACATGCTTTGTCCGACCACGGTGTCCAAGTTGCGCACATATAAATGTGTATTTGAGCTTTTGTGCTGTATGCGTGATGCACCGATCCACTTAATTTTAAGGGTTAACTGTGGGAAAACTTCAGATATGGACAAATCGACTGATATTCTTAAATGCAAACATTTAGATTAGAACTGTCAGCACTTGGAAAAAAAAAAAAAAAGGACAAACGTTAATAGCACACCAGACGGTCCTTAGTTCACTTCCAGAAAGAAGTCAGTTCAGCATGAGGGAGATGCCAATTTTGACGTCAGGAAGGAAATTAGAAATGAAAATCAGAGTTCAGGTTAAACGCTAGAATTACATCGAGGACATTTAGACATTTGGAGATTGGATTTGGTTTGGTTTGGGCAACTTGTTTATTTCTTATTTATATATTTTTGCTTTAGACATCCTTTTTAGGCATTACACGCTACTGAATCCAATGGATGTTGTGTTCAGCTGGGAGCTGTTCAGAATTGAATGTGCGGTGAACTGTCATTATATATTTGAAGGTCTGATATTGGCACAAGATGCACATCCAAACCTACTTATCTGCGAAGGGATGTAATTGGCCGAATAAATCTGTCGGACCGCTTTGCTGATCAAGCTCCACATACGACTACTTTTCTATTTCAGTGCAAGATGCGGGCCGTATATATCCACTGCGTGTTGGCGCGGGTGAATGTGTTACAGTGTCCTCTAAGTATGCATGAGTGTGGAGTTAAAGACAGATTATAAACAATGTAGGGACTCACTTGGGTTGTGTTTACCGACCAAGATAAAGCCTGTCATTCCTCTCTCACCACCAACCAACTTCCTCCTCCATCCAGCCAGAAAGATGCACTCAAGCCTTGGCAATGTCAGAGCAATCTTATCTCCCCAATAAAAGGTTCTTGAATGGATTTAGATTAAATTCTGACAGGGGAAGAAAAAAAAACGAGCAAGGGCACCCTGGGTTCTCGCCTGTGAGGACCCTCCCTCCATCCCTCCCTCCCAGCTCACATGATAATGTACTTATAGCTCTCGAAAAAGCTCACCCTGCTCTCTCTGCCCTGAGATGCTGACTGGCATAACAAACAGAAGCAAAGTCTGAAATAGTCTCTCACCCTATTTCCCATGCTGCACTGGAGGTATTTCCGTGGTAGGGCGAATTCCCAACATTGGATCGAAACATGATAACAGCTCCTCCATCTTTCTATCAACCACCTTCTAGATTTTGGAGTCTTCTCCTTCTGGTTCCTTTGAGGTCCCTCGATCGATCATTTTCAACCCTCTTCCCTTCTTCTTTCTCTATATGTGGCGGGGAGTGAGACACATGGTCTACCCACACTGACCAATAAAAGCTAAATGAGTAAAACTCATTTGGTCCGCCTGTCTGTTGTACAGCTTAGAATGTGGCGGGCTGAGACATTGCGCTACCTCACTGTCTTCATATGACTTCAAACAGGGGAAGCAATATTATATAAAAAGGACTAAAGAATTAATGAACAGAATTATTTTCTTAGAAATAGTTTTCCCCGCACATCTGACTACTCGGTCGGTGTCTTCCTCACTTCCTCACTTCCTCAAAATGTGACCAAACAATGGGCAGAGAATTCTATTTGGCGATACGCCGTTCAAGTTGAGGCTCGTTGGCCGCGCTTGCGCTTCCACGCAGACGGGTTTCTCAGTTACCCGACTGCAAGCTAAGGTGGTTTGGACTTGGCCAAGAGGAACACGAGTTAGTTGATAAGACAGATATTTCGTCCTTCATCGATTGGCTGAGTCAGTCGCCAGACGTTTTTTTTTGGTTTTCAGTCATTTTGTTGTTGTTTTTTTTTTTTGACAAATGTTGGGGGTAATTTTTGTAATTGTATTTTGCAAATTCAATATAGAGCATCCACGAGGATTCAGTTTGGCAAATTGTCCTCACGGCTGATCAATGAGGCAGACTGAGATGGATCAGACGAGGCGATGAGACGCTATTCGGGGCCATTCGGCCGAGCTGCAACGAGGCTCGCAGCGGTTTCACCCGGATGCCACTCTTGACTGTATCAACGCTGCTCCAGTCAACACAACTATTGCTAAAGTGTCACTATTCTAAACTCCTCTTTGAATTTTACACAGAAATATCAGCAGAGGAGAGTGCTAAATATTGCGTCTCGTACAGCAGGAGTGTGAGCATATCGCTAGCTTAAAGGCTAATCGTAAAACAGACCGTGCAGAGCATAGCAAGCTCCTCCGGACTATTTAAAGAAGACCAAGCACAGCCTGACACCTTTGCATGTCTGACAGAAGCTATTTGTTTGACATTGTTAGCCTCCTGGATAATTTATGAGTGCGATGAGCTATGCAGCATACTTCTTATTCCCTTTGTGACAGCTCGCTCAGGTCAAAAATCTGCAGGGGATAGAACAGGATTCACCAGTTGTTGACCCGTGACAAAGTTTCTTAACATACCACCAAAACCAAGAACACGTCGCAGTATTCAACTGTCTACACACGTCATTATGCGGGAATCAAAATTTTTAGTCCAAATCCAACACATTTATGTCAGTGTTCTTCAGTCTGACAAGATCACATTATGCAGATGCTTTTCTTTGGAGTCATAAATAATTTGCAGTTTAAAACAGAAAAAAAAGTTCATAAAAGTTGGCAACTCAGGTGTTTAAAATTGCAGTTGTGTCATGACTTGTGGGATGTGAGAGTGTGGGGCCTCTGGGGATCCCTGCCTGCACCCACCTCCGCTTCGGTGTTATCAATTCATCTCACAACCATTCAACCAGCCTGTCCTCTGCTTGCTATCTGTTTAATCTCATGCGGCTTGTTTTCTCATATTTGTTTACCCATTTCATTGCCAAGCGTTTGACCTGATGAACCCAGAAATGCTATCAAATGTATCTCGATGCGGCGCAGGCTTCATCTGCATCCACTGCAAGAGAACTCCACATAGTGAGAAAAGTAATGAAAAAAGCAGGAAAGTAGCAGGGGCATAAAAAGCAGCCGTAAAATATTTTTAGCTTTAGATCCATTCATGTCTCAAACTGGAGCCAGGAGAAACCGCACCAGCATGACTATGAATGGTACTGTTAGTTTGTTAGTTACTACTTTCTTTCTTCCCCTCTCACTCTCTTGGCAAGTGCCTTGCCACGGGAGGAATGCATGGTCCAGATACGAGCGTGTGCGTGCGTTCGTGTGTGTGTGTGTGTGTGTATGTGTGTGTTCGTATTCTGGACAAAGAGCGCCAGTGTGGATGGCAGAACACAATCAGCCACTCAATGCATAGCTATTAACTCATCGCACACAAACACACACACACAAATTCCAGAGTGCGGGGACAAGAAGCAGTGACATTCAGACCCGAACAACCAATCAGTGCTCCTCACCAGCATCACAATGGAGCCAGTCAATGAGCAGCAGAGGATGATGGGAGATCTGTGAATCAAAGCGTCCAGTTCCTCATCCCTTACTTATCTACAGCCTCTTTTGCTTTCCTTCTTTCGCTCTTCGGTCCCAGAGAAGATCTCTCAGTGGTGAGAGGTGATTCGAAAAGGCCATCTGTCAAAGTCCACCACCCACACACCGAGTATGAATCATCCCATTGTGGGCTGGACTCAACTTCTCAATTTAGGAGGTTTATTTTGACAACCACATCCATATTGTTTAAGAATACAGGATTATAACCAGTCATTCAATAATCCATTCCTAGGTTGTCTCTCCTTTTAACGTATAAATAAACGGTGAGTGCAATCAGATCTAAATATGAGAGTGTAATTATGGAGCAACACAATAAGCCACATCTTTTCTTTTTTTTTTTTAACCAAAGTCCAATTTTGCCAAGCATCCTGAGAAAACATTCAGAGATGAGTAGTTATTTCCCAACCCCTCTGCTGTAAACATCATCAAAGTTGTTCACCCACTTGTAGCTGATCTAATGTGCATGTAGACTGCGTAATAAACCATTATTACTGACAGGGGTGTACTCCATTTCGGTTTTGCCTGCGGCCTACCAAATCGTCTGCTAGTGCCACCCTTGTTTCTTGTCTAATTGGCGTTATGGGCCAAACACTGCGAGACTGGTGTGGCAATATGGAAATGTTAGCATATTTCACAATATCAACAAAGCCAACATTTTTTGCATTTTTCTCACCTATAGTTCAAATCAATGAAACTTCATCAGTGAAATTGTTTTACCTTAACGTTGTCTTAACCGTTTTACAGGTAAATGACCTTTTTTCTGGTTCGTCAGAAACCACAACAGGTAAACCCCCTTCAAGATAGCCCCACTTGTCGAGATTCCAAGTCATTATCTGTGTCTAAAATCAAGGAGCAGATGTTAGACAGTCTGTCGTCCAAAAACAAAACTCAGTTAAGGTAGCACATTCACAATGCTACCCTCACTCACATACCACTCTAAATTACAAAATGGAATTTGCGATATCTAAAAAAAAAAGGTGGAATTTTTAAGAGGATTTTCACAGGAGGAAACGGCCGTCGCAGCAAGGAGGGTAACAACCGAACAACAAACACAGACACTCACTCGCTGTCAGACTTACACTGTCCCTGACACTTCTTCATTTTTAGCAGCCAGCAGGGTTACATGGAATATGACACGACCACCCACCCGCACACACACACACACACACACACACACACACTGCTAGGAAATGTGAATGAGTGCGTCACAAAGTGCCATGAAGATGCTAAATACAATGGTGGCCTTGTGCTGCAGTGATGAGTAACCCTCGGCTTTCGAGTGCTTGTGCCCGGCATATATGTGTGTGTGTGTGTGTGTGTGTGTATGTGTGTGTATGTGTGCACGTGTAAGTGTGTGTGTGCGTTTGTGTGTAGCACAACTAATGGCATGCGGGTGCAAAGAGCTACATAAATCACACCATGAATCAATTACAAAGCTTAAATGTGAGAAGTCCTGCAGCAGTCGGTGGACCGGTGCTCCTGGCTTCATTACAGAGACGCCGCTCCCAAACACCAACACACATTTCCTTACAGACAGTTAGATACACATAGTTAGAGTGCGGCTATCATTTTAATTGTAAGCACAGATGAAAATAAGTCAAAAAAGAAATATCATAAAAACTTTGGCTCCTAAGGGAGTTTGGCGTATTTTTGTCCATCTCGATTCATCCCTTATTTTTTTTTCCTTTTGCCCAAATACACAGCAGCAGCAGCAGGAGCTGTCTGAAATGATTTATTCTCGAAATCATGAGTATACCGGCGTATTTCTAAGAAAACTGAAAGTTTTACGCCATAGAGCTATTAGCATAGCTCACACTAGGATTTGGCCGCAAAGAGAAGTAGACAAGAATAGCACACCCTCCAAGACTGTTTCACAGCCACTTAAACTAATTCAAAAATCCACTTTTAGTATCATTGTTAAAACCTAGAAATGTGTAAGGTTGGCCGTTTTTCTTTTACAAGTCCTGTTTTTTGGATTTTTTTCAAGTGCCAGTTCCAATTTTCTGTCTCTCCAAGTAATATAGCCTGGTTGCAAGCATTAAGATTACATGATTTCTTCTTTCTTTCTTCAATGAGTGATAAAAAAAAAAAGAACAGATATGAGCTGTTGTCTAAATTTATCCACATACTACGCAAGCTTTCAGGGTATTGGCCTGAGAGAGGTTTCAGACATTACAGAGCCATCGCATGTCCAAATTAAAACTGGCATGTTTGTATATCTGTCACCGATGTTGGTCATCTGAATGAAGCTTACGCAAGGTCAGTAATTCGCAAAGCGCCATGAAGAGAAAAATGTTGTGTTCTGTAGCAACAGTGAGTATTTTGTCTGTCACACGAAGTCGAAATGCCTGTGCAAGAGCCCGTATTGAAGCCGATGACTTCACATATGCGTTGGCTGGGGGCATGAAACAGCGCCAGTCAGACCTCCTTCAGTCGGGCAAACAGTGGTGACAGGAAACCTAAACAGGCGGCTCTAGCGGGGGGTCCTTTTCCAACTCCCATCTTCTGAAACGCCGCCAGAGCTTTCCATCTGCCGACTTTACACAGCTGGTCTTATTCAAATCTCCGCACTGAGCGAAATGGAACCAATTCCTAACTATGTTTTTACGCCTCACGCCGTGGGGTTCCTGAAAACCAACACTGGGGGATGTGACCTTGTCTCCTTCGCATTCGAAGCAACAGAGGTTCCAAATGTACTCCGGGCATATCTGCTATTTCCAAACCAACTGAAGAAGTGAAGGTCAAGCTCCTTAACTTCACACCAATCCCAGGTATGTGTTTGAGATGCACTCAGTGGAGTGCATAAAGGGCCCCCGTTTAGAGGTTTAAATATACGGTTACCCTCTCAACCCGCTCCACAGATGACTCCTGTAAATGAGCTGCAAATAACTGCACAAGAAGCCTTTTCTTTTTTTTTCTTTTTTTTGATGTACAAAATTTGACAAAGGATTATATGGCTCTAATTGGCCATAAATTTGGTAAAAAATTTCCAGAGACATTTTATTCGAGACCTCTGACAATGCCCTCGGGAAAAGACTTTACACAGTGAAATGCTGTGAAAAGGCCGAGCGAGACACGAGCAGGAATTATACCGTCCCCTGTGGATCCGCAGGTCACGACACCGATCAAAGTCACTTCTCCATTACATCTGGAAATTTCCAATGTCTTACAATCATGTATTGTAGTGCTGCACTTTCTAGCCCTCAGTATCTGAGTGCAAAGCGACCAGAAACCTAGATTAATAAAACACATGGATACACACCCATAGAAACAAGCAGACACGTACGCAGACACACAAACACACACACACACACACACACACACACCGAGTGACATCAAGTTGAACACACAAAGCTTGGAAACAACAAGCACCTGTGAAATGACGCACACGTCTGTGTGACTGCAACCGTGGCCAACATAAATACAGTTTGGAACCAGACTCCATCGCCCATCCACCCACAAACCTTCCACTACGACTAAGCAGGAACGGACAAAGCGGCTAATCAACCAAATTTGTATGGAAGATAGAACTCGCGAAACAACCTCCCCTGCTGATGCTTGTAGATGAAAGGGAAGGAGACGGAGATGGGAGACAGAATCCGTGACGAGAACGGCAATGCGTAAAAGCGGTGTTTATTCAAATATTCTGTCATTTAGCTCGAATATCACAGAACCTTTTAAGAGCGCTCGATGGGATTCGAGAAAACGGCAGCATTGGTTTAACACGCCATTCCACCTTGTACGGAGGACGACGATTCCAGCTCAGATTAGATAATAAGCGCTAAAATCCTTTGCCTATGAGTGGAAAACCCAAACTACCACAAACCGCTACGGGGGGGGGGGGGGGTTCACTAATTGCTGCAAATTTACTAAAAATCCCCCCCAAACGTATTGTAACCCTTAGATGTGTTTACAAACAGAGCCCTGAGTTAGTGTTCCTCCCGCTTCACGCCACTAATGACTTCCTCTGGTTCTGTCCATCCAGAACGAGCCAATTAGTCAGTTACCAGCTGCTGGGGTATGTGGCGCGTCCCTTACCTTGTGTGTCTGTGTTTGTGTGTGTTGTCATGGAAACGCCCGCTGCAGGATTATCAGTAAGTCATTTCGATGACTGAAGTGTCGTAAGGGAAAATTATTTCCTGTGTCATGGAAATCAGTCGATGTCTAAACCTACTTTTATGAAGTCTTTGTCCAATTGTTTTCAGTTGTCGGTGTCTCGGTTCTCAGCGGCCGACCGAATTCTATGATTCACACGACGCGTCGCTCCCTCAGATGTAATTCTCTATCTGGATTCGGTTAAACATTCCCCTCGGGCGGTTGCGGGGGCCTTTTCCTGTCCTGAACCCTTTCCCCTGAAAGACCTCCCTGCTGAGATTGGGCAACCTCTCTCTGTCAAAGCCTTCCAATCCAAACTGCGAACTCCTTTATTTATTTTCAAGTACTGATTGTTCTCCGATTGACTATTCGTGACAGGTCTCACTGAAAGGTCCTTCTCGTCGCAGTGATAATCTATACCCTTCCAGTCGACTAGTAAGGTAAAGAAAATCATTTGCTTGACTGTCTCATCTGCCAAACCTTGTTTTCTCTTCTATTTCACCAGCTCCACAGGCTAACTTTCCCCTCCTCTTCCTGAACCCCCAACCTCTCCCCGCATACCCTGCTCTTTCTGGCTTCCATTTGATACCCCACGGTGGAGGGGAGGATGCGCTCCTCTGAAGAAATCTGTCGGATCCGGATCATTTCACGGAGGTTTTACACATCTTTAATCTGTATCACATCTTTGGGCCTTCTGTTCCTCTCTCCCCTCACATTCACCCAGCTGCCTCTCCTTAGACGTTAGGAGACTTTGGCCTTACTCTCGGTGGCATCTGGAATGGTTAGAAATGATGGAATACATCTGATAAAAATATGACTTTACATTCTTGCGAACTATTGTGACTCGTAAGTTTATTGCCATTTCTTTATATAGTTATATGGAACTTGACCCACACACCAATCTTAGAAAGTAAAAAAATACTTTCTTCAACAAATGGCCCTGTTGAAGAATTCTAATCACTTTTATACACCACAATATCGTTGCACTGTATTTTTACCGCTGGCCAAATAACCATTCAGCCGAAAGCTAAGACCACCAAATCAGACCTCAACAGACTCGTCATGTCGGATGTGTGTGTTTTCTCTGCTAACATTACCGGCAAGATTAAAGAAATTCGACCAATGCTTTCACGTCAGTCATCATACATGCAAATCAGACAGAGCTGGCTGGAGCCAGAGTGCTGGCCCGGCCGGCTAGTACTCGACTTATGGCATTAATATAGCTTCTCCTTCTCTTGAGAGAGAAATCTGTCTTCAGAAACGCTTTCATATTTAATGCTTTCCTTTCCTTAAATTGAGGTTATGAGGACAGGGGGTGGTTTAACCCCCTTACAGATTACTGAACCCTCAGAGGCAAAAAGTTTGTGGTTTTAGGCTAATGTTTGAGAAAAAAAAATTCATTTGACCTGACACCCATGACATTAGGGAGAGGAGATTCACCAGCCCGAAGACCAAAGAGAAGAAAAAAAGCCAAACAACGTATCACCCCATGCAGCGCTGACCAGAGAACACGCACATCTGCCAGCTAAGTGAGGTTATCCAGCAGCATCCCGTGTATGTTTATGGATATTATCATTTTTTGGGATGAAATTTGAGGATTTACGAGACTGGATCACCAGACTCACAGTCAAGAAACAGAAAAGGTTTTGTTGATGCGTCTCGCTCCTTCACCATGTTTCCGCATGTAATGCAATGCAATTTAAGAGCCTTTATGTTTTAAATAAATGGTAAATGGTGTCATCTTAGATAGCAATTTACACTCGATAGCATTCCCACACACACTCACAAACTAATGGCGGCAAAGCTGTCATCCAAGGCACTGGCCGGGCCATCAGAAGCAACTCGGGGTTCGGTGTTCATACAGTAGGAGCCAGGAACGGAACTGGCAGCCCTCTGATTGGAGGGCCATCCCTCTCCCAACAGAGCCACTGTAGCGATAGAAACCGAAAAACTGTTTGATAAGACATTTTCTGTGTTTTGCATGACGTCATAACCTTTTACCCAGCTTGAACCCGATGACTGGATCTGTTGTGTCAAGTGTGTTTTGAGGGTACTTGGCCCACAGGCATTCCTTTTTAAAGGAGTAAATCATTCAATACCACATGCTGCAGTTAAATTTGAGTTTCAACGGTCAGAAATTAGGTACCGCCCAATTCTACACTGACCGTTTTACCACTTAGTCTGTAACTGATGTTTTTATGACAAAATGTTATTCATGTTCTGTGAGTGTGTGAATCTGCATGCGTGTGTGTATGAGTATGTGTGTCTGAAGAGGATGTGCAGCTGAGGATGAGATGTAGATGGCGTGCGGAATCATATACACACACACATACACACACACACACACACACACACACACACACACACACACACACACGCAAGAACAACCTTCCACATTCTCCTTGATTAAGAGTGGTCTTTGTGGCCTTCTCAGAGTCTATGTGTGTCCAGCCAGGCTCAGGTTACAGCAGACAAGATCTCCACATACACACACGCTTACACACAGACACTCCCACGTGAATGTCCATGCATACACATACATAGACACAGACACATCCAGCGGACAAAAAGCAGCCACCGACCGTTGGGTTTCCACTGTTGACTCATTCCTGTAACTCTTCCTTGTCTATTGAAGAAAAAAAAAAAAAGGAGTATCAATAGAGGAGGAGGACCGCTGTGTGTACAGTCTCAGCTTTACTGTGTCCTTATTTGTCTTTTCACAAATTACCCCTTCAAGCGTCTGCAGCGGTGTTACGTGACCTCTCTGAGCCAGGGAAAAGAAAAAGAATAAAGATTCTATTTTTAATCTGTCACCAACTCCGACACTAAAGAAAAAAATAACAATAGGGGTGAGCTGACTCATGGACTTTGACATCTGGTCGACTTCACTGTCACAAACATCTGCAGCAAAACATAAGCCAACTCCTAATATCAGGTCATTTCTTCCTGTTTTTGTGCTTTACGTTGGGCCTCGAGGCAGGGTATACTTAACACTGCACATCAAAACTAATCCAAAGTAATAAAAAACTAACTATTAACAGACGGTGTGTGCGAATGCATCCACTTATGCTGCGCGTCACAATTTTGGACATACTAAGAAATAAATCATCGAACTTAGAGTCAGACTATAATGGCAGGTACTGGGCTTACGCTACAGAATACATGGAAACCTTTACATACAAACATACTTACACACATATTCTTCATACACACATACATAAATACTTTTTTTAATATCAATTTGTATGTTATTCCTTTCCAGAGCCAAGTTCAGATTCAATTTGTCCAACTTTACACACTTTCATCAATAGGTGACCACTATGTGTGTGGGAGCAGTCCCTATGCTTTTCTAATCCTACCTGTTGCTGTACATGTTATGTACAATATTTCACATATGCATATGTATCTAAGGAAAATAATAATTTTTCTCCGGAACTTATCCAAGCTTTATGTATGCCGTTTAAGACATGAATTCACATGAGATAAATTCAAAATGACACCCCTTAATACCAGGGCTTCATTCAGCATGTACAAAAATGTCTCGTCCCGCTTCACATCGCAGAGCGGAGAAATCCAATTTCGCCTCCTTGCCCCTCCATCAAAGCCTGAAACAGTGGAAGCCCGAGGTGGCACGTGTTTGGCACAAAACAGACAGAGCCGCAGTTTAATGGGTCCGACGGGGAGCGACAACAAGCAAGAAATCAGGACGTTTCAAAATCGTCAATAACTCAACACTGGCCAATAATGATAAGATGAAGAATGATCTTCAACCAGAGGATGAAGACATAGGAAAAGAAATAGTTCTTTACTGGACGGACACGCCAAAGTCGCTTTATGTGATAAACAAATGGGCTTCATTTGTGATGAAGCTGAGAGCGCGAGATCTGAGCGCTCAGGTCGTTGTGGGTCGTCATCGAACAATATTTAGGTGGCTAAAGACGTCGCTCGTGTGATTAGAGTGTGTGTGTGTGTGTGTGTGTGTAAGTGTTGCATCTATTCTTGGAGAATTCCAGAGGGGGAGACCCTGTGACTGACCCCCACCTCACAGGATCTGACAAGATACCACACACACACACACACACACACACACACACACACACACACACACACACACACACATACACACATAGATGGATGATGGGAGTATGGAAGGACACAAGCATGCAAGGAGACGCGAACCACCAGGATAAACACATGGAAATACTTTGTATGCGAAATCCACACTGGCACATTGACTGAGGGCACCTAGATTTGCGGTCACTCATTTTACAGAGAAAAATTTACAGAGAAAAAATATAAATATTTATCTATTTATTGTTTTTCCTTTTTTTCCACCCCAGAGAGCAGCAGGTTGGTCTCTCAAGGGATCCTGCGAATCTCTTAACTTCCTAAAGAAAGACCCCCCACACACACACACACACGCACACACACACGCACATACACACGCACATACACATACGCACGCACGCTCCTGTCCCAGAGGCGAGGAGCGAGCAAGCACGTTGCGATCTCGCGCGCCAAGAGAAACACTTCAATCGTGTGAGAATAAATACATGAATAAATACAGAGATGGCGGGCGGAGGAGCGCGTACACGCGCCGCGCGCGTTCCCCCCGGGAGGGGGGGGTCTCGGAAGGACGCACCGTAAAGTTCCTCAACAGAGGAAGGGGAGAAAACAGGGGTTTGACTCCCATCTCTTACCTCGTTTCTCCGCCGGCGCCGCGCCGCGCCTCCCGCCGCTCCTCAACTCTGTCACGACGCGACTCGCCGCAGACCGGCGAGTCAAACAGCCGCTCTTCCGTTACCGGGGAACTGCAATCGGGAGTACCGCCGTCTGCTGTTACGCGCAGCTTGTGAGCGCGTGTATCTATGCGTGTGCATGCGTGCGTGTTTGTGTGTGTGTGTGTGTATGTGACAGCTCACGGAGAGAATGAGCAGAGCGGGGAGAACCGGAGCAACTTAGGGGGAGTTCCCGTGAACAGTGCGGCGGGGCGGGGCGGGGGCTCCGGGAGTGACATGCTGACTGTTCGGTCCGGTCGCTGCCCGGCTCGGGAGCGGGAACTTCACCGTGCGTGTGTGTGCGTGCATTTATAAGTATGACAAAGCATGGAAACCTTTATATACGTACATACATGCATCCATACAAACAAACACAAAGACACATATACGTGTGTAGAGGCATGCATATATATATATACATACACATACACACACACACACACAAAGACACATATACGTATGTAGAGGCATGAATATATATATATGTGTATAAATATATACATATATACACATACACACACACACAAAGACACATCTACGTATGTACAGGCATGCATATATATATATATATATATATATATATATATATATATATATATATATATATATATATATATATATATATATATATATATATATATATATATATACTACATACACATACATACTCACACACATATAAATGTACATTTTATATATACACACACACTCACACACACACACACATACATACACATATG
>CAAKHD010002519.1:209326-229085 GCA_901007705.1 Fistularia tabacaria | reverse complement strand
GGTGTCTGTGTGCGCGCGCATGTGTGTGCGCGCGCGTGTGTGTGTGTGTGTGTGTGTGTGTGTGTGTGTGTGTGTTCTGGCCAGAGAGAAGCTCTACCTGCTCAGTCGTCCAACAGCCGGTTCACACATTGGAATATTAAAGAGATATATTTCAGTCACGATTCAGTCGAGACAGAGACTCTCACTCTTCTCCTCTCACTTCAAGCTCTCATCTGTTAAAAATTTTGAGACAGGAATTCAGTTTTCTCAAACGATGAGCGCGACTGACTTTGTCAAGCGAGGTGTTGCCGTTTCAGCTCTTTTTCCCTTTCAGCCAGTCGATCTCAATCATAAACATGTCTTCTAAGAATGTTACAAAAGAATGGTAGAAATCTGGTGAGTAGAGAAAAAAATAAATCTGAGCCAAAGGGAAAGTTGTTGGTCTTCGGACAAAACATCTATTGTACAAGAAACTGATATGACAAGTGATATCATACTTATCAATGCAAAGAACACATTGTGTTCAGTTAAATCAGGAAGCAGTTGTTATGTTTGTCATCGCCTGGCAAATATTTGGACTTTTAGGTCAAAGAGATACATCCAAGACTCGAGTTTGGCATGACCTCCATGTGGCTGCTGCTTTTCATTATTTTAATGGCCTTTTAAACGTTAAAGAGATAAAGCAGAGTTTGAATACATCTGGAATTGTTTGATATTCGAGAGGAGTGTTTTTCAGAAAGCCGTCTTTGCCATGCACCTCTTTAGCTAATGAACAGATAAGCTCCACTCACTTTTAGAAATAATTTCCACGTATTCTCATGAAGTGATCAAGACTAACTTGTTCACTCACTTGTTGACAGAAGAATGGGATTTTCAGAGTACGAAATGTGATGCAGAGTGTAGATTTTGCCCGGAAAGTTGCGTCAGAGCAAATTTATTCCAACCAGACCAACCGCGCCATCCAGTGGCCACCGGCAAAATGTACAGAAAAGTTTATAATATATGTGATGTTGCCGAATTGCACTTTGTTTACAAACCAATACTTCTGGGGGAAAAATATGGGAACATATGTGATAAATCTTTAAGAGTTTGCAATTTACCTTTGCTGTAAAATTAAAAGTCTTAACATTTGTTATGAATCTTTCCTTTGGCATTGAATGTGACTTGTCATGTGACAATAAAGACTCCTTTATTGACACTTACAATAAAAGCAGTCTTTCTACATATTTGCTTCAGTGTCCAGCAGCTTTTGCCTTTTCTTGGATGCATTTTCCGATTTGCCGGGCACAACACCGTCTCATGAAGAAGACAGAGCCACGCTGACACTGAATTAAAATGCGAATTTCTTGAATAATTCAGGATTGTTTGGTCCTTGTTACGCTGTATGATACTATACGTAAATACGCAGACGCCACAACAAGATGTTTCTGGGTCTAACCAGCTTACCAGATAATCAGGTCACAAAGAGCCTGAAGAATCCATGGTGGATGGTGTGTGAGTCACCACACTGAGTCTCCTCTTGACTTAAGGTGGACTGCTGTTTCTGCTTTCTGAATAAGAAATCCACTTCAAATCCATCTGTCATGGAACCAAACACATGCCAAAAGAGCCAGGGCTTCCGCCGATGGTCAAACAGGATATGGGAGAATCCATGATCTTTTTGGAGTTGGGCGGGGGGGGGCTGAAGTCCAACATGTGTTAGCCAGTATGGAGGGGGGATTTGTATGGGTTTTGGCTCTTGAGGGGAGGCAATGCGTCGGGGTTGTATTTAAAACATTGATGTCATGTTGATGGTATGCAGGGGTAAAGATGAGGATATGTATGTATCTGTGTGTGTGTGTGTGTGTGTGTGTGTGTGTGTGTGTGTGTGTGTGTGTGTGTGTGTGCGGACAAGTACAAATTCCAGGTCTGATTTTGTTTAACTGCGATTTATCTCACAGGAGGGGCTCCGCTGGAATGAGCTTAAGAGAAGCTCAGTTTGGGCCTTGAAAGGCAGCAGTGGGCAAGAGCCCATAGCCCGGGTACAGTCCTGGGGTTTCCCCTTTTTTTGTGTTTGTTTCAGTTATTTTTGGATCATTTAAATAGCTCAAGATATTCAGTTTTTCTTTTTGGTCATTATTTTTCAACAGGCCGCATCAGAACAGTGGCCCCTTTTCTGGGCCGATGGCATAAATCTAAAGAAAAATGACACTAACTCCATCATTTTTCTCCTGCAGTATGTCCCTCTTGCGTGTCGTCTTGTCACCCACCAGCAGTGGGGTGGCTCAAAGGTTACAGAGATGTACACCAGAGAGACGACTCTAGTCAGACACTGATGTGGATTTTAACAATGATGATACATCCAGACAAGAAGGTAGAGGGCTAGATGGAAGAAAAGAGGAAAGAACATCAGCGACTGACTGAATCCCCTGAAGAGGAATCTTGATGTGGTTGAAGACATTTTCTGCATTAACATATAGGTTGTATCTAGGTTCCCATCACCTTATGTGAAGAGACATGCCAGTTAGGTTTTGGAAATTGGCTTGATGGCCATGATCCCTGAGAATTTGCTTAGCGCCATGATTTAAATGAATGTATTACAACTCTACAGGTGTCCATAGTGACATCAATCCCCTATCCATTTTTTTAACAGCAACAATTTTAAGATATATTAATGCACAAATTTAAATGTGTTAATCTACACAATGGGAAAAATCTCAATTTTTACTATCGAAATGGTGTATAAAAAAAATGACCAAATTTCATGGTCATGTAAGTTCAATATCGTATCCCTATTACTTTGAGGAAACTGAGGCAAAGTTCCACAGTGTGCATCCAATACATGAAGTATTTGATTTAAATAATTAGCAGGATTATGCATTTATCAATCCGACTTACTGTACATAGCATCTATCTGGCTAAATTTAAACTGAATATATTTGCATTGTGTCTATGTATTACTCAAGGGCTGTTTCGCATTGTCCAAACATTTAGCGTCAACATGCCACACATACTTAACCAATTTCCAAAGATTAATTTAAAATCAGACACAAAAAGATTTGTAATTTATAACTGTGGCCGTGCTACACTCAAGTCCGAATCCCCATCAACACAAAAAATACACAATACTGAAAAAGTAAAAAACTATCATTTAATTCTTGTTGTATTACAGGTTTCCATATTATGGCAGTGAATGTTTCCGCAATAAGAGTCACTCCTCAAACAAGTTTTTACATTTAAAAAAAATAAAACAAACAAAAAACAAAACTTAAACAAATCAGGGTTCAAGTAATGCCCAAAAGAAATACATTTTGAAAACATATGCAGGAAGATAGATCAGATTCACTGATCGCAATGTCAATCCCCCTGCTTCTTCCTGGTCTATGAGTGAAGAACCAAGGTGTTTGTTTGGTCAGCCTGAGTCCTTTCGCTCTCCTTCAGTCTCTTTTTGGTCACCACATCTGGACTGACAAACACGTTGTACTTACAGCTGAGACAGTAAACAGAAACACGGACAACACGCAGCCTCTTGAGTTGGAGGAGGGGTTTCAAGGTGCTTTAACCAAAACAACGGGAAAAAAAAAAAAAAGGATGGTACCAAATCTCTAAACTTGGTATCAAAAATAGTCTCTTCAGTTGGTCACTAATCAGTCAGGACACTACATCTGGAGAAAAAAAAATGCACATGTATTATCTTCTGTCTTGATACTGACAACCTATGGCTCAGTTAATCTAAAGACGTGCAATCATGTACAATCGAAACAAAATGGAGTAATATTTTAGAAGACACTGTACTGTAAACAACTGTGTGTGCGCACAAGAGCTGGTGGCTCCTTGTTGGTGCTCCTATTGCTATGGTTACCAAGAACTGGTTCCTCGTTGTGATTTGGCCAATCAGAAGACTTAAGTGCTTACAACACATCACGCGCCATACCACTTATCACAGGGAACTCACAGCGGCGTGTACAATCTCTTTCTCTCGCTCTCTTTCACGCACACACACTTGCAAAGAAACCGTGGATCCAGCCAAGTGCTTTGACATTAGCTTGCTGCCTGTACAAGGCCTGCATCAGTCTGGTTCATTAAGACTAATTTCATCAACAGCTAACAGCACTTCAAATTGAGTGAGTGTACGAGATTTTAAAAAAAAGGCATGAAGTCTTATGTGAGATGAAAACTTCTCCAGAGACATTTCTTAATATTCATTCATAATTAGGATGAGAGCACATATTAGGTTAGAGATTAGTGAGGGCAGTCCTGATATCCATTATGCATTTCTTAAACAAACACTCTAAAGTGGAAAAGGTGACAGGTGATTGTGGTATAACAATGCTGTTTTTGTTATTATGCACCAAATATTGTCTAGAAATCACACATACACACTCACATTTGCACTGTGCGCGCACAACGACAAACACTTAACCTGGTATGGGTTCCTATTGCCTCGTACAGTATGACTGTGATCTATGAGCATAAAGCACCTCTGAAATACAGAACAGCCTTGGAACCGAGTATAGGTGGTTAAGTACAGACAGGCAACAACACACACAGGCACAATACAGGAGGCTTTGGCACACCCATGCTAGTCTTACTACTCAGCATTTTCCAACACAGAAGAAGAGCAGATTACAGGACAGGACAGACCTATAGCTGCCGTAGATCACCTCCCCCTCTGGAGGGGAGGTCCTGGTTTGTCTGACAGACAAAATGATCGTCCGTCACATTCAATCAGCACCGAGCTGTCTATGGTTTTTGTGGAGTCACAGCCTCTCATCCAATCAGCAGCTCCAGACTGTCCTCGTAGTTGGGTTCTTGGGGGGGGCTGGGTGACAGAAAGGCGGTGGTTACAGGGGTTCCTGTTGCTGTGGCAACGTTTAGCAGAGTGTTGGCGCGGATGCTGGTGGTTGCCGGGTTGCGGAGTGCCGCAGCTGCCGTGATGCTGGTGAGGTTGATGCCGAGCGTCAGTCTCGTCTGCTCCAAGGCTTTCTCTGGCACGGCGAAGGCCTCTAGCTTCTTCTCGCCATTCGCCATGTAGGAGTTCTGACAACCTCTGCAGATACAATCCAAGCATGCCTGAAAAAAAGATACAACCACACCGGCAAGGAGCGGTGGGCTATTAGTCCGTTGCACTGGCATCACGTAAATCTTGCAAGCACAACTCTGAGCCTACCACAAAAGACCAAAGTAAGGATTAAAAGTTAACTGTTGGGAGGATGTTGTACTTCAAACGAAGCAGTAAAATGACATATTTAGTTTGGTGCAAAATATGAACTTTGATTTTCATATCTATAGAAAGGCAAGAGTCTCACCTTGCGGTTCGAGTAACAGGGACAACGTTGCCCCCTACAGGTCAGTACCGAGGGATTCTGAGTGGCCCTGCCACACTTGCAGCCTTTCTTCTCTACTGGTTTCTTATAAGGAGGCCTGACGGGCGCTGGGGGCACCAGGCAGCTTGACAGCAACCGCTGGTCTTTGCTGCGGTCCTTGTTCTTCGAGGCTCCACCACTGCGGGCCTTGGTGTGCGTTTTCTTTGGGCCTGGATCGACGTGCTTCCTGGCACCTTTACTGTGGTTTTGTGGGGGGCGGCTGGGCTTCGGAGGCGCCCCATTGGGAAGGGATGAGTATGTGTGTGCTGGTACAGTTAGGGAGGGTGTGTGTGGTTGAGTGTGCAGTGACGGAGCGGGGTTTGGAGTGTGTACATGTGAGGAGGAGCCCTGCAGAATGGAGGTAATAGGGAGAGGCTTCACCTTTTCCCTGTCACTCTCCGAGCGAGATCTTTTGCGATTAAGGCGAACTGGTGGGGGCTTGGAAGCCGGGGATGGGTTGAATGTAGATGAGTGTATGTGAGCGCTGTGGCTCGCCAGTGTACTAGTCCTGTCGGTTTGAATCTGTGTGTAATTGTGGGCTGCGTCCAGCTGAATATACATTTGAGCGTGTGCTCGGTCTGTGGCGATGTGCGTATGGGTGTGTGTCCTTTCTGGCTGTATGTGAGGAGCATCTCCGCTGGGCTGAAGGGGGTCTAAAGTCTGTAAGACTTCCTCTACACTGAGGAGCAACACTTCTCCCTCCTCCAACTCCCTGCTGCTCGAGTCCCCATCCCTGAGTGAGCACACTGTGCCTGGAGTTGGGGCTAATGGCCCGGGAGTCAGACTCAGTTCCAGCCCGCCACAATCAGCATCGGTCACGGAGAGGCCTGCCTGTGGTTGCTCCTCTACCAGCTCACAGACTTCGAGCTCTGGAGAAGAAGGATCTAGGTCTTCAAGCATCTCCCCATTGCATTCCTGCGGTCCGTTGGAACATGGAGGTTCAGAGGAGCAGCTCTGGGGCACAGCTGAGAGCTCTGCAGGAACAGGTGGCGCCTCCGTGGGGGTCAGGGACTCCGGAGCCGGGGGATTCACATCTTCTTGCGCCAGGCTCGTGTCCTCTGTCTCTATCTCCTCTTCATGTGACATAAGCACTTCCTCCAGCAAGGCCATAACCTCTGGATTCCCTCCCACATGGCTGCTGATTGATGGCAGCAAAGGCGAATGAGTGACATAGAGGCAGAGCTTTCTGTAGCACTGCACAAGGAGGGAGAGCTGCTTGTTTTCCTGGAAGCAGGAATAGTCCTTACATCTGTTGCACGATGTCCTTATCTGCATTTTCTGGCCTTTACAGCCCAAGCAAACATAATGCTGACACTCTGGATGTGTTGGAGAAATGGGATCCTGCAGCAGCTTACCTGAGACAGAAACAAGAGGCTTCTTTGAATCTAATTTAAGACCAACTGTAACTCAGATTTTTAACAGAAATATAAATTGAATATTTTCAAGTACACACTTATTACCGAGACCATGACAAAATTCAAGAGCCCAGCCCGATAGATTCCTGTGTTGCACTTACCAGTGGGCAATGAACCAAGGTCAGAATAAAATAAAAACAGCCTCTTTATCTTTCATTAATTTAAAGTAATGTCAAGTGATAACAAAAGACTAATTTCTCAAGGACTTCACTTTACTGTCAAACAACTACATGTGTCAGCCCAAATATCAAACGGTCGTGAAATAATTGGCAACGTTAGCAGTCGTTTTACAAAGTGGAACACAGGAAATTGAGGTTTTTTGTTAGAGAAATGAACAACAACCTCAACATTATTTTTGTGAGTGTTTGATCATGAAATATCATAACAATGATTCATTTCTTGAAAGTAGGTTTTCTTCCTAAGACGTTGTGATATTTCCTTGACTTTTTTTTCTTCCTTGTGTTGTGCTTTGCTCTTTACTCATTGCAGTTCAGAGTATTGGAAAGAACTGGGGAAAAAAAACACACTTTTCAATATAATTATATTAAGAAAAACATATTTAATTCACTATATAAAAATGCAAATATTACTGTTATTATATCCTTTCTTAGGCTCGATCAGACATTGTGTATTTACGGATCATCAAAACGTGTCTGATCAACAAAAGACAATGAGTTAAAAGTGAAAAACCAAATAAATCCGACAGTGCTTCGTTTATTCAGATGCAGTCTGGGAGTTTGCAGAATTACATCGGCAAGGGTTTCAACCCACAAATGGCATGAAGAGGTGCTTCGTATCCTTCTGCCACAACAGAATCGTGATGTGCCAATGTCAATAAAAGCGCTACCTAAGATGAGCGTAAATAAACCATGAATAGGAAACACATGGCTCTGCAGCAGGCACAACAGAGGAGTCATCTGTCTTGACAAGGGAACAGATGACTGTGGCTCAGCTGGGTTGCTAAGGAGACCACGGTGGTGAGCACGTCAAATCGTGTCAAGCCTTTTGCAAGCGAAAGCACACAACAGATACCTCAGTCAATACGGGCAGCGATGAAACACTGGGATATCAGTTGAGATAAATCGATGGACTGTGCAAAAACACGTCACCTCCCGCTCAGGCGAGGCGGGGTAAACTAAGACGAACGTATGGACTTATTAATATTTTAATAATGCTTACCACAGACGAGACATGCGAGGGACTGACGGAAGAAGGGCAGGAGGTTGTACATGTCTGCAAAGGTGTGAGGCTGTCGTGGGTCACACTGCATGACAGCCCGGCTGGCGGACACGTACAGAGCGGTTGCACTAACAGGGTTCATAGCGGTGTACTCTGCAGCGTCTGAGAATCACGGCCCGGGGAGAAAAGAAAAAAAAAAAAAAAAAAAATCCACACACTCAATAAGATGAGAGCAAACGCTAAAAGAGTCTCAGCGTCGATGGAGGGAATATAAAGTTTCTAGCGGGAGAAACAATCAGTCACTCGTGTGTTGTAATAGAGACATGCGAATGAGTAAAAAAACGCTAATAGACAACGGGCATGGTGAAGCGGTTATCGCTAAACGCGCACGACGTTAGCCAGACAGGTGGCTAGCTAGCGTTAGCATCGCCGCTTCGTAGTTGCTCGAATTCAGCAGCGAAATCTTACAGACCGCGATTTGAGGCTGCGTTAGATGTATCTAAGCGAGAATCGTAGATATTACTCACATTATCCTCAACACGGCCCGGCGGCTAGCAAACGTATCATATGGTCAAGCAGTCCATGATCAGACGGTTAGCATTATGTAGCTAGCAGTAGAGCAGGCATCGGCCAGACGTTTTACACGAGATGGTCGGTGTTAGACATGTAATACATCCAGTATCCGATTTAGTATCCTCGTCGTCGTCGAGGTGAACGATTAACGGCAACTAAGATCGCCAATTTGTTTAGTTAGCAATTAGCTAATAGATCCCAGGCGCGCACTTGATGTAAACAAAGCTAACTCGGTAGCATTAGCATAGCCAGACAAATTAGCAATCGAATCCTCAAAATCCCTAGAACCGTCCTTATATCCCACGCGTTGGAGGAATATGTAAATTGTAAGACGCAAACTGCCGACACCGACTCGTTTTATTGTAGTACTTGGTAAGCGGCGAAATGAACATAGTTAACTAGCCGTTTTACAATAGCATCAATCATTCGATTTTCGACTTCCTCGCATCAACCCCTCTCGACAGTCATGATCCTCACGCGAGACTTCCTTTTGTTACCGTGGTTACCACAGTGCACGAACAGTTCACATCTTAATTCCTCACAGCGCCTCCCTTTGCAACCTTGCTGTCCATCATTACCCTCGATGTCCTAAAAAGCTCAAAAAATAAACAGCTATTTTTCATTTATTTGTTGTTTACCAGTGACAGGCAAATCGTGCGGACTCAAATCAACCTTTTAAATAATATATGTGAGGCCGAACCAAGCAGCAAATGCTTTCTTTACCCACTGCAGTCACAATGAAGGAAAAACCTGAAAGGAAAAGAAGAGACAAACTAGTCTCTTTACAAGTATGCCGTTTGAATAAGGGAAGCGAATATAATGGTAAAATTTGGGGGGAAATTAGCAGGATGGACTCCATTTCCAACCATTTGTCAAACATCACTGCTGCAGAGTGAAACATTTGTTATTGTTTCATAAAAGTAGTCACAAAAGACGTGTGGACCTGCAAAACGAAAATCACCCATTCCCAAGCCCAGTAACTATTTTACAATCTGTGTAGGTTTAACATCTAGCAATATGAAATATTTTACAGTCAGACACTTTTCTTGAAGATAATACGAAGTGCATAGCAAATGTATTGAAGGCCTTAAGATGGAATTTTTAAAAATGCCATTATGCAGTTAATAGGAACTAAAGGACACGAACAATGAAATTGAAAGAAACACAAAACAGTAAGAAGTGAGAAGATAGTTGCCAATAATCTCAACCCTTAATATTATTTCACTAATACATATTATTCAGGGATACTAAACAGCGAATAAGCACCCAAAAGTGGAAAAAGAATTTACCTGCACAAATCAACCAAACCCAGTCCGAATTTTTTTTAGGACAAGTGACGAATTTCTTTACTGTGATTGGCTGTAGGAGAACGCCCCCTTTGCCTATTGGCTCAAACCTGCGGCTTTCCTTCCCCTCCCGCCCCTTTGGCGGCCGTCCATCGCAGCAATGATGGCGGCCTTCTGTGCGGCTCGAAGCGGCCGCGGCTTGCTCGACGGCCTGAGATCGACGCTCATGGGCTTCAGGCCGGGGAAACACGACGCCGCCGCGGCGCTGCTGCACCCCCGCGGACACTCCTCGGTCGGCCAGCTTTCCGTCAAGGAGAGGATCGACAAGAAACGGAAGGCGGCGCTGGTCGGGGGGGGTCACAAGAGAATCGACGCGCAACATAAAAGGGTAAAGTCACCTAGCGTTTAGCTCATACATTGACAGGGAGGGAGAATGAACGCGAGCAAGCCTGGCTCAGCGGCTTCAAGTCAGCGGTTGCAGACACTCAATGGACACATCTCGGCCTCTTTATGCTACCCATACATCAGAAGGCTTTGAAACAATTCGGATAAGACTGGCGGAAAACTTATCATCTCGTACCTGCACTTGCTCACATCTAAAGACGAGTTTGTAGAGTTTTTGATAAACATCCATGTTGCTGAGTGTTACTGCCCTTGGGCAACGGAAGTAAGGATCATCTGGCTCATCTGCCAGACTCGTATTAGCCATAATGTACATAACACAAAAAAAACAAAGAAAAATGAAAATGAATTGGTAAAAATATCTTCACACAAGCCGTTTAAAAACATGTGGATATAATGAGACACACTCGAGTGTATTTGTCTTGCGTTTCCAACACGGCACTTTTCACCCAAGCAGATAATCCTGATGTGCACCTTTAAATTTAAAAGCAATTGTGTTCTCAGTACCATTGTATTTACCTCTCATTCTGCCCAGCCCGAAGACAAACGGGCCAATCCAGAGACGTCTGTGGGGGTGTGAAAGATAATGTTAGCTGTAAAAAGTTTGGTTCCTGTAATAATCATTGTGTTGCCTCATTCAGCCATTTGTAATGAGTTGAAAGTTGTACTTGACCGACCTCTGTGGTACTTGCAGTAGTTTTGTAGTAATCTGCTGCTGTTTTTCAGGGCAAGCTGACGGCCCGAGAGCGAGTGGAGCTTCTCCTTGACCAGGGGTCATTTGTGGAGTCGGACATGTTTGTGGAGCATCGCTGCTCCGACTTTGGCATGGAGCAGGATCGAAACAAGGTTTGCCTTCGCAACGGCTTTGTGTTCTTAATTTTTCAGCATTTCCATCGTGGAGTCATTCATTTTCTTTCTTCCCTTCCCTGCCAGTTTCCCGGTGACAGCGTTGTGACAGGCCGAGGCCGGATCAACGGCCGCCTGGCTTATGTTTTCAGTCAGGTATGATGTGATTAGTTCATGCTACACCTTGAGGCTATTTAGATTAATCCTGTTTGTTTGTTTCTCTCAGGACTTCACAGTGTTTGGTGGGAGTCTGTCGGGGGCTCACGCACAGAAGATCTGCAAGGTAAAAACACTGTGAGACTCAGCAGAATATTGGATTAGTAGAAGGAGAGCCTGCAGTGCACTTTATATTTACATCACTGAAAGAAAATTAGCTTGTTCGCTACCCTCTATGTACCTGAAGTTGGGACTAATGGGACACAAGCCCATTCATAAAGATAAGATAAGATAATACTTTATTGATCCCCATAGGGGAAATTCATGTGTCGCAGCAGCGCAACAATAGCAGTATAAAAAAATATATCAATTTAAAAATACATTATTGGTCTTCCAGTCACTTTTGAAGACAATGGAAGGAGCTTGTTGTCTTGTTTACCGCAAAACTGCGCTTCAGAATGTAAAACTCCCAGGTGTTTGTTTAGATCATGGACCAGGCCATGACAGTCGGAGCCCCTGTCATCGGGCTGAATGACTCCGGAGGAGCTCGGATTCAGGAGGGAGTGGAGTCTTTGGCTGGATATGCAGATATATTCCTGGTATGCCAGTTTGATATGTTTCTTGTGTAGTACAGCTTGATGTGCACCAATTGTTTATAATCCTATTTGTAGCCAAAGGTAACATTTAGAGTGCTAGTGTTCAAGTCATTTTGTTGCATTGGAATATCGATAAAGTAAATCTGAGAAAAGACCCAATGTTAGAGGGAACTCAGTTTGTCTGAATTGAATCTGAATTTAAAAAAATATATATATTCACCCTTTTCAGAGGAACGTGATGGCGTCAGGAGTCGTCCCTCAGATCTCCCTCATCATGGGTCCCTGTGCTGGCGGTGCGGTCTACTCCCCCGCCCTGACAGATTTCACCTTCATGGTGAAGGTGTGGATGTGCACGGAGAACACCATCACATCGAGTCGCAAACAAGTCTAGAATAACAACAGTGTTCCGCCTCCCTTCCGTCTTATCAGTATTTAATATGAGTTTTTAGCAGCTGCAAACATCCTGTCGATTCAGTCTCTTCGCAGCCAGTAGAGACCTACTTACTTGGCAGGCATTTTGACTCGCTGAAGTGGAATTCCACCTGCGGTTTCTACTTAGAATAATGGGCAAGTTGCGAAGAAGGGCAGGGAGGAACTGATTAGAGTGTTTGTGTGCCAGAGTGCTGTAATGGGTACTTTCATTGACGGCGTATTACAATATTCCAGCAGTGCTCACTGAGTCAATAAATGGAATTGAGCCATTATTTAGTTCTTTGGCAAGCTCGATGTCTGTTGCGGGAAAAGGGATCTCTTGTTTTCCAAACTCACAAAGTAGCAATACTAGTAATGCTTTGGTTGAAATCCGTGTTTTAAGTCGCGTGTATGTGTTTTCAGGACACGTCATACCTGTTCATCACTGGGCCAGATGTCGTGAAGTCTGTCACCAATGAGGACGTCACTCAAGAGGAGCTGGGCGGAGCCAAGACGCACACCACCGTGTCAGGTCCACCTCTTTCCTGCTCCCTATTTTGCCTTCTTGCACCAAATGATACTCTGAAGGTGTATATCCATTGGAGAGCCAATAAGTTTGTTTGTTTTTTCACTAACGGCTGAGATTATCTACAGAGATCATTTCAAAAGCAAGAAAATATGTAAATAAAAGAACAAAGAAATTCTTCATAATGATCAACAGTTTCAGTGTTATTTTAGGTCTCTGAGCTGAAAACGGTTCCCTCTCTTCAGGCGTGGCTCACCGTGCGTTTGAGAATGACGTGGAGGCTCTGCTTAACCTGCGCGAGTTCTTCAACTTCCTGCCACTCAGCAACCAAGACGCTGCTCCCATCAGGGAGTGTCACGACTCCAGGTGACCCATTGCTTTGCCTGGCACTTTCCCAGAATAGCTGATCCCTATTTCTTCAACTGGTGTCTGACGACCGGTCTCTGATTTAGCGACCGCCTGGTTCCTTCGTTAGACACTATCGTCCCTTTTGAGTCGACGAAAGCCTACGACATGTTGGACATCATTCATGCAGTATGAGACGCATACATACACAAACACAGAGCTCTATTAATTAGTCTCTGAATAATTGTAATGCTTAACAGTAAAAAAATCAGTAACTTAATCAAATCTTATAAAAATATGTAAGTGTTTCTATCAGCATTCATACAAATTGTATTACACATGAATTAATTTGAACTTCACAGCAACCTTCAGCCTCCTGTCGAAGTGTCTTCCTCATGACTAACTTCCTCCTCTTCAACCTGCTCAGATCGTGGATGAGCAGGACTTCTTCGAGATCATGCCCAACTACGCCAAGAACATTGTGGTGGGATTCGCCCGCATGAACGGACGCACCGTCGGCATCGTGGGTAACCAGCCAAAAGTCGCCTCTGGTGAGTGAAGGCAATCGCCGGAGGTCATTTGAAAGAATTTCCTCCTTTGCACCTCCTCAGTTAGCTTTATCTCTGCTCCAAATCCCAGGGTGTCTGGACATTAACTCGTCTGTGAAAGGAGCCCGTTTTGTTAGATTCTGCGACGCTTTCAATATCCCAATCATCACCTTCGTGGATGTGCCGGGCTTCCTGCCAGGTAGTTCTCCCATCTCTCGTATCACCACTGAAGCTGCCTGTATCTGACACCAGAGACATCTGGATTAAAAAAAATTTTTTTCAAGATGCAACTTAAAACACACTTGCGACGGCTCTCCACAGGTACGGCCCAGGAGTACGGAGGCATCATCAGACACGGAGCCAAACTGCTGTTTGCTTTTGCAGAGGCAACTGTCCCAAAGATAACCATTATCACCAGAAAGGTTTGAAAACATTTTAATGAGGGCAGGAAAACCTCTTCCTCAGTCTTTTGACAGTTCTTTGTGAGATTAAACTTATTTTTATATGAGAGAGACGATTGGTTTATTTATGTTTGTATCAAAAAATGCATTTCCATATTCAAGCAAATACTGCCATTTATCAGTGTTGAAAAAGTTGCTTTTGAATTCTCTAAGGTTGACATTGTTTTCTTCACTCCATAAATGTTTGTTTTGTAGGCTTATGGAGGGGCCTATGACGTGATGAGCTCCAAACACCTGAGAGGAGACGTGAACTACGCCTGGCCCACGGCTGAGGTCGCTGTCATGGGTGCAAAGGTACGAACCACCCCTTTCTTTCTTTTTCCCTTTCCTTCATCCTCCTCCCCTCCTCTGACCTGAGAGTGCACGTGGATTCTGTCTTTCTCCGGCAGGGTGCAGTTCAGATTATCTTCCGAGGGAAGGACAATCAGGCTGAAGCAGAGGCAGAATACGTAGAGAAGTTTGCCAACCCTTTCCCTGCTGCTGTCAGAGGTAGGAAACTGCCTCATCCCTGTTTCTTTCTACCATGGTCTGAAAATCACATGACTCTGAACGGCCAATTATGTTCGAAGGGTTTGTGGATGACATCATCGAGCCTTCTACCACCCGCAAGATGATCTGCAGGGATCTGGAGGTGCTGGCGAGCAAGAAGCAGGTCAACCCTTGGAAGAAACACGCCAACATTCCTCTGTGAAACACCCACACTTGTATGATGCCGTTTGGACTCAGCAAACGTCATCATACAAGAGGACGTTGGCACCTCGACTAAAATAAGCATGTACGGATACACTCCTGATGTTGGTTAGACTTGAAGCAGCCTAGAATCTCGGCTGTTATGCGTATTGATCAAACACAACTGTCAGCCGAGAGAAATTGAGGGGAAGAAATATTTGTTACAACATGATAAAATAACGGTATGTATCTTATCAAGAAATATGCAAAGTTGGAAGAACAAATACGTTTCATCACCCACATCAGTAGTGGCCATATTGGCCATTACTTGTGTTTTTACAGTCATTAACAAATATGAAAGTAGGGATAACTATTAGTGACTATTTTGGCAGAAAATATAAACCTACCAGACCTTGTGCTTCCATGGGTGTTCCTTGTGTTTCACGTCCTCAAAATGTCACTCATCCTCAAACTGTGCCTTTTCTCTCTGGTAGGAGGACCTGCTTTTTTGTAAAATAAACCACAGCTTCAATGGCATAATGTGTGTTTTTTGACCTTTTTACTTGTAGGACTAATTTATTCAGTAATAAATTAATCCCGTTGTGTAGTCATGGGAAAATTGGTTACAATGAGAAAAGCAAGATGGGGACAGAAAATCAAATTTGACCATAATTATAAGAATTTATTTATTTCTCCAAACACTTCCATTCAATCATTAGTAATTTCCTCATGTTTCGCGGTTCTAAATCTTGGGATAACTGACAGAACATTCTTGAGCTCTGCTATAAAAGAGAAAGCACAGGCACCACTCAGACCAGTGTTGTACAACAGGAGGACTAAGTGATCAAAAGATAGACTTTTTTTTTTAAACACTCTGAAAATGGGTAAAAACCTGGTGATATGTTGAGGAATTGTTTGCATTTCGCCAGGTAAATGAACCAGTTTTCAAAATTTTTGGTCAATTGGCAAAAGTCCAAAAAAAAGGAATTGAGAAATTCTTGTTTGACCAAAGATGAAAAATGGTTTTATTCATACATGCCGATGCCAGTGAAAATAAAAAAAAACTTGTTTCTGTTCTGGAATGTTGTGGTATTAATCTTTAAAGTCTTTATACTTCAACCCGTTCAAAGAAAAAAATCTACATCACACACGCACACACTGACAAAGGTCCGTAAATTGATTACAGATTTATTTTATTAAAAAGAATTTAGGTTCACAGAAAAAAAAAAAAAACAGGCTTTCAGAGCATTTTTAGGGCAACTGATGTCAACTGCACTGCAGAAAAGATCCAACTGTCTCTGATATTTACATAACTGCCAAGCCGTCCAATGGGAAACATGGCCTGATTGAACAGTGGGAGAATAAAGATATGGCTGGACACATTCGAACCACATTCAACAAATAGGTCAGACATAAAGATCTATCACTGGATATGAACAATGGTCATAATAAATCTTGAACACCTCTGATCAGTTAACACTGTTTGTGAAAATATGACCGTGACGAAAAGATTACGATTACAATCAGACCGTGCAGCGTTTGAAAGCTGGTATCCCACGGCGACAATCTGAGCTTAGTAACCATTAGATATGAGATACAGGATGGGGGAAGGTTCTGGAATATAAGTATGTAGGCCACAGTTTGGCAACGAACAAGATACATATTCAAGAAAAAAGCTGTACAAAGAGACAAAAAACAAAAAACACACTGGATTTAAAACTTTAGTACTAAAGCTACAGAATTCAAAATATGTTCGTCTTTTTTTTCTTTTTTGTTTACTTCCAAAAGCCGTTATTCAGAGTGTGTGTGTGTGTGTGCGGAAGAGTTTCTGAGATTTGAGGGGCGGGGCTTTTGTCTGAGCAAAGTTGGGGGCATGGCTTCACCGACAACACTTGCAATAACGTGCACGAAAGACAGCTACCTCACTCCTCCGCGATGTTTGTTGACCTCTTGCGCGTAACTACTCAATCATCATCACCTACACTTGACACATACACACACACAGGCACGCACGCACACACACAAAGGTCACACACTCGCGTCAAACACCAGCAGCACCACATACAAGGACTCGGATGGCAAACAGAGAGAGGGGAAGGGTCAGTGAGTGGTCATAAGAGCAAAGATATAGAACATTTAGTGTTGAGATCCATACGGTGGGATTTGAACCCGACGGATCAAAGTGCGACACCAAAAGTAGGAGGGGCTGTACAGACTGAACCCAACAACTGTACATCTGTGAATTAAGAGTCGGAAAAACTGCAGGTGCTGATCGGCTGATTGCAGGATGGTTTAAGCGTCATCAGTCCACAGAGGAGGAAGAGGAGTGGGAAAACACACCTCGCTGATCTGGACTGCGTTTCACATCCTCTGGCCTGCCCAAAAGGACAGACCGGGTCTTCAATCGACACTTCCGGACGGTGCGGGATCCATCAACAACCTTCCATCATTTCTTATAGAAAGAGAAAAGTACTCGGACAATGTTTTTTCCTTCTTCATAAGAGTGTGATTAGCAGGTGATCTGGATTAGACATTCCCCCCATTCTGTTTACTTCCGATTGGGCTTCTGCTCCTGATCCTTGTCCCGTTCCCAGATCAGAACATTGGCATGGTGAATCCCTGTAAAAGAAAAAAAAAAAAAGGACAGAAAATCTCAGCAAAACTGACCATACCTGCTCTTCAGTGAGCACAGTGTATCACTGTCCATTACTGTGCATGTTTTCATACAACCACTAGGGGGTCCCAAATTCAAGTTATTTAAATTCTACCCCCCTAAGCCTGTCCTTCATTTAATATTGAGTCATATCTATATTTGTCTGTTTATTATTGGTGTGCTCTGTGTGTGCAGCATCTTTTGCATGGCTGAGGATCCTGAGCGGAAACCAATGTGAATGTGACTTGTTTTTTCTTACCGATTCGTCTTCAATCATCGCCGCAGAGTCAAAGAAGTCTGGTCTTAATTCCGCTCTTTCACGTCTGTTCCTTGATGGAGGCTAGACAAATTTAAGTGCACATTGAAACACGTGAATTTTTGTAAAGACCAAAAAACTTCAGAGATCCTATACAGTCAAACGTTTAGTTGGTTGCGAGGGTCAAGCTACTGACCAAGTCGATCACCATCGTGTCTTCAAACTCCTCATTCATGTCCTCCAACTGTCCCCGTGATGACATCATGACGTCCTCGAAGATGGGCTCTGCATCATCCTCCATCAGCCCACGCCTTAGCAAGAGAGCGATGAGTTGTCAGAGCTCCGGCTTTGGTTTCTAAACATGTTTGCTATTTATTACAAGTCTAAAACCTTAACACTTACACAGTCTGTCGGACACCCTGATTGCTGCGTGACTTGATGTAGTTCATGGCCGTTCGATCCTTCCTGTTCACTTCCTCTATCTTCTGTTGCCCAAGCCACGACATCTGCATCTGTGGACTAAAGACGGGACGACAGGACGAAAGACGGTTACGTCCCACCTGCTGGTTCAACATGGTCACGGAATGCTGAGTGACTCAAAGCCAAGACTGCAGTGCCACAGGATGAAAAATAATTGATGCTGTTTATTATAAATACGCAATATGTGTGTGTGTTTTGTGTGAGAATACAGTGCAGTGTGGGCAAGCTCTAACTTGTGTACGTAGTCGTTTTCTGATCCAGGTTCCGAGTCGGGGTCTGGCATGTGTTCTGCTGGTCTGTTCTCTCGAAGCACAGTTGAAGTGAGCTGAGGGGTTTGCAGTGCCCCCGGTGTTTGTAAGGTGTCATTACGCATCATCCACGAGCCCTCCACGCTGCTCTCCTCTGAAAATCGACACATTGAGAAAGGTCAACAACTCAAGAGTCAGAAACCGTGTTCGTAAAACTACTGAGGCCCTCGACCCTTCCGCTCACCCTCGATGCGTTTCTTGTGTATTGGCGGTCGGCCCTTTTTGCTACGGACCGAGCCCGTTTTGCTGCTGGAGCCTGACGTGACTGACATGTGGTCTTCGTCTCCTCCCGTCAGAAGGCTGTTTCTGTAGGAGATCAGCGGCAGCCACACGTCCTCCCGGCGCTCTGACATTGACTCCGACATGAACTTCTCCAGGTACGAGTGCCTGAGCATTCCAGCAGAAAAATGTAACATTTGGTCGGCTTCAATGGGATATTTGTTGACTGTGGAGGAAACAAAGCACGCAGGTACTTACACTGTCTTCTTGTCTTGACGTATTAGTTTGGAAGAAAATTCACTTAAGACCTCCAGGAAGGCCAGGTTGATGGGAGGAAACTCTGGCCCTCGTGGATTCTGGTACTTGAAAGCAAATTCGATTCCATCCCTGACACACAAGGCAGAGACAATATGATGAGTGAGGGGAAAAAAAACATGGGGATCAAGTAAAATGGTTCCACTTTTAAGATAAACATCTTGCTGGATAACTATCTCAAAGGTCTGAAAGTGAGAGACATGACTCTTTGCCTATCTTTCCGTTCTTAATAATGTTCTATTCTAGGCGATAGTTTCATCTGGGCTGGATTACCTCATTCACAGCACAATTTAAATTAGGGTGGGTTTAAACAGAAAGGAGAGAAAGAAATTTCAATGTTTTACATGTTCCATTTAGGCATTACCAAAAAGACGAAATGACTAAACCTGCTAGTGAGCCACATTAGAATTGGATATCAATATATTCGGAGTCAGTCAGAGTCCTTTCTGTCTGCCCGAGTCAGTCATGATCCTGAATAACATGTCGCTCTGGAAGTTGAACCCGCAGGATCTCACTTGTGTAGCGTGGCGACGGCCTCTCTGGTTTTGATCTGATCCAGTCCAAACGTAAGGGCGAAACGCCGGGCCAGCTCTTTGATGCCGCTCACATGAGACGATGTCCTGTCCAGGTTGGGACCCTGATCCTGCAGCAACTCATTGAACAGCTGAGAACACACACACACACACACACACACACACACACACACACACACACACACACACACACACACACACACACACACACACACACACACACACGCACACACAAGAATCTGCACATACACTAACATA
>CAAKHD010002519.1:188161-209306 GCA_901007705.1 Fistularia tabacaria | reverse complement strand
GGGCTGGGCCCTGCCCCGGGGGGGCCCCTGCCCGCGCACCACCCCGCACACACCCGAGCACACACACACACACACACACACACACACACACACACACACACACACACACACACACACACACACACACACACACACACACACACACACACACAGGAATCTGTTAATAAACTATCGGATGGTTTTCAGGGATCGCGCTCACAACCAATAATATATTCCCCCGTCTTTGTCACAGTCTCACCTGCTGCAGGCTGAGAATGAGCGTCTTGGCACAGAGAATCTTGTCGGTCTGTCTCGTTTTACTGAGAGTCTCCTTGATGATGTCGCCATAATCATTATAATACTGGAGAAAATAAAAAACAGTTGAAAGATGCAGTTTGATATTTAGTGTGAGCATTTTACATTGTTTTTTCATTGATATTTTCAAAAGATAACCAAATACGTCTTTTCAAGAAAATAAATTAAACAGGATATTCATAACAGTACTTTGAAACTGTGATACAATTTGCAGATTTATACTTTCCAGTTGCATGACTATGATACCTTCTAATCCTCTGTTTTATCAGTATTTTTACTGAAATAATGTAGTTACGTCTTCGCCGTAACTACCTGCAAACCCATTCAAATAGCAAATCTGAAAATACTGGGTCACTACAGCACTACAAATTGCTTCAAAATTGGTTCTGACTTTTCCGATACAACTGTTTATCACCAAAGATTAAGTTAGCTAAAACACTACTCTAAATCACCCTGCACAAATAGCAAATGAAAAGAGGAATGGTCACCTTCATGTAGTGTTTGAAGATGTCGGCAGCAGCAGGCATGTCAACAATGTCGTAGATGATGAGCTTGCAGAAAGCTGCCAGCAGATTCCTCCTCTTATGCAGAGCCTCGATCTTGTTGGCCTCATCCTCCTCGTCTCCCTCTAAGATGGACAGAGATGAAGAATGTTCTTAGTAACAAACGCACCCACCTAATTCACATTTCCTACTCCTCTGCTTCTTCTTAAGAGGCCTGAAGGCTTAGACAGTCTCTCTCACCCATGCTCTGGCTCTCGTCGTCCTGGTCGATGAAGACGTGGTCCAGGACAAAGTTGAGCAGCTCGTTCTGCAGGGTGCTGTCCGGGTTGAAGACAAGCGGTTGGAGACCCTCTCGGCCTCCAGAAATCAGCTGGTGACTGAAGATCATCAGCAGGTCGCACAGAAGCATGAAGGCCTGAGCAAAATGCAGGAATAACCATTTGGGGCTCGAGGTAGATGATTCGTGGGACCAAAAAGCAAGACGTTCAACAAAGTGTTTCTTTAGAAAACTGTTTAATGAATGTAACTGGAACGCAGGAATATGTGCTTTTCCTTTGCCTGAAATTTTCGGACACTAAAGGCGGACGAAGGACAATCATTTTCAGCCTTTGGTTCAAAGCTTAATAAATTAATTACTTCTTTTGGGTCACTTGCTCGATGTCCACCCATTTCCTTTTTTCCCAACATAATTAAAATGAACTGAGCTGTTAGATAATAAAAGGCAAAAAAAATGAAAACAAAATTAAATCCTAGAATTTATAGTTTTTTACTGACAGATCCTTAAGTTCATTCCAGCATAAAAAAGAGATAGATTAAATCTGTCTTTCATTTTTATTATGGTTTTAATGATACACTGCTTCATCCCTATAAAATGGGGATCATATGTAAACTAAATTTTGCACATTGCTTCATTTTTCTTTGTGTTGCCCAGGGTGAAACCTACACTTTTTGTCAACATCAATGTGTAAAAATGTCAATTCTCCAGTGTGCTTTGTTTTTTCGCCCGAAATATTGAAAAAGACAGTAAAGAAGTGAAAGGTATGCAAGTTTTTACCTGCTCTTTGACAGGTGTATTGACATTGGACAGGCACTGCTGGCACACGGCCAGGAAAGACTTCACCACTCTCCTGAGAGCAACTAAGTCATCCTGCAAACACGCACACAGACACATAATTAGTACCACAAATAACAAAGAATTTACAATCCTATCGGTCAGGCTGTCGAGCTAAGCGATTTAAGTACACCCTCAATCAACTTAATTGAGCAGGAAAATCAATAAATCTGTGTTGCCGCGGGTTGATACTGTCAATGAGGTTAGAAAACCCAGAGAGAGAAACTGGACAGATGGGACCCTGATGACACGATGGTGTTCATTTTTTTATTGTAGGACACTTTTTTAAGACCATTCATTCCGATTCATTCAAAGAACAAACACAGGCATGGGGAGAACACGCAGACTCTACACTGACCGCTGTCAGCCACTGGAATCAGGCCTGGAAACCTCTAGCGAAGAAGCGAGACTTTTAACCACAAGGGTGGTTGCAGCTCCATTTAAAAACACATTCTTGCTTTGTTTCAATTTCAAACAACAAGATAGATCTAATTTTAGGAAGTCCGTAATTCCTAAAATTCTATCCAATTATACACTGAAAAATCCATCTGTTAATTATTTGGTTTGCTCTTGATAGTAGCGGCAGACACATGAGATGGAATGCCACATGTGTCTGCTGTATTCAAGCCCTGTAGTAAATTTGGTAGGAAAGTGATTGACACTTCTCAGCCGACAGCATATTAGAATTCCAAGTACCATCCAGGAACCAGGCCGAAGACGGGATGTCTCTGTGCTTTTTGGCGTTAAATGAGACAGATCGTGGATAAGCCTTCTCTAAGGATCAGAAACCCATCCAGTGGCGAGACAGATTGTTACACTGAGGCTGATCAGCACTGCAAAGATACACATAAGCTTCCGTCCCTTTGGATGGCCGAGGCTCTGACATGGAGGTCTTGCATCTGAGCCCCTGATCAAATAGAAGTCTGCGCTGAGAGTGTTTGGTGTTCGAGCTCTGTCGGCGAGGTGTGTCCAGAACCTTGCTGGGAGCCCCTTCGGTGATCTTGACCAGCTGCCAGAGAATGGAGTAGTGGGAGCACTGCAGCGCCTGGACAGCTATCTGCTCCGGCATGGAGCCCTGCTCGATGCCGGCCTTGAGCAGGCGGTAGCAGTTACCGAACAAATCCCACCGTGTCAAGTCATGAGCACTGAAGCAGAATTGGAGAGCAAATCACATTTGATTTTAGACAAACTCATGGAATCAGGTTGATTTAGTAGAAGTTATTTACTTATTTACGTTTTGAAAGAACTGGACTACAACAGTCGTTTGAGTGTTAGGTTTTTAAGGATCCATCAAGGAGAATGTCTTACTTGTGGAAAGCAGTGAGTCTCTTGAGAGTTGATAAAACATTATAGATGTCGTCATCATCAGCCTCCTCGGCCTACAACACAACAATGACAGAAGTATATACAGAAATCCACAACCCACAACTTTCAAACGTAACAGACAAAAAAATGCACAAACAATTCTATGTCTAGTGTTCCCTGCATGGAACAACTTTTCCCCTTTTTTTAATGGGACTAAATCTGTTATCTAGGGCCCTCTTTTTCAGACATTTTAACAATAAGACGGAGAGCACAACTTGAGCTACGAGAACATATTTTTCAGTAATCCCCTTGAAACTCTCATTCATACCTCCTGCAGGAGCTCTTCCACAGAGTGTGCAAAGCGATCTGTCATCTCGTCAATTAGCTGCGAGCGTGCGATGTCCACGCGGTTCATGATGGTGTACTCCTCAGAGCAGAGGATGCTGTAGGTCTTGCTGCAAGCCTCAAGGACGTCAGTCTCGATGTGTTTCTCCACCACAAGTCTAATCTGCTTAAGCAGGGCATCCAAGTGTTTCTCCATGCGGCCAGCGCTGTACACGTCCAGGTCGAAGTACTGGGGGATCTGAAGCAAGTTGGCTACCTTCTCTGAGTCTGCCTGGTACTGTTGGAGAGGAGATGGAAGGGAAAAATCATTCTGTTTTCTCATGTCATTGCCTCATTGCACGGAAATACAGTGTCACCTCGGCCTACAAATTTGATTTGTTCTTTGACGTTCGCGAACCAAATTCATTTTTTCCATTGAAATTCATGTAAGTCCCATTGATCCGTTCTCCAGCCCCCAAAACATACTTTACATACTATCAGCCATCTGCAGAGCATCTTTGTTCTTTAGGATAGTGCAGATGGTTGACAAAGCCGTGTCGCAGTGTTTTGCAAGATCAGTAACGGGAAGACCACTCTCATGTTCAGCTATTATTTCCTTCTTCAGATCGACTGTAACACACTTAAGACTTCCTAATATCCACAATCACAAGCTCTATTCCGTTTCAAAGGAGCCACAATGAGGGCTAATTTAATGCAAAAAGCATAAAAAAAGCATATTAAGAGGAGAACACATCAATGAACGATGTAAACAACACTGAGTAATACGTACGACTACTGCTACGTTACGACGCCACATGGAGGAAAGCCCACAAGTTTGTTTGTGTGTGTGTGTGTCAATGCAACGAGGGCTTGTTCATGGGTTGATCCAAAATTTGTTTGATGACTCTGTTCGTGGGCCACTTTGTTCATGATTAGGGGCCTTCGTGCGGCCAATGTTCCACTGAACTTGCTCTGCTTTTCAAATTGCCAATTTCAATATTTATACAGCGTATTTGACAAGGCTGGAACAGATTCCTCAACACACAACTCGTGGCTGCATCAGTAAAACCTTAATCAATTCTTTCGACAAACAGATCAATCACACAGCCCCGTTGTTAATTACTGCTTTGAGTCTCTCTCTGCTGCCGACCCAGAGCTGGCAAACGTCTTACCTTGGACAACAGCATAGGCAGAGCCATGATGAAGTGCTCTGTCAATTTGTTCTTATCGTCTATCTGGGTCTTCCTCTCCTTTGCTGTCAGCACCTGCACAAACACACAAGGTTTAAGATTGATTAAGGCATATAAATAGGAGAAGCAGGAAAACAACTTTTTTGGTGTGAGACCTCTTTTGGAGGATATATTCAAGAAGCCTTTCATGTCATCAGTTTCATTCTCCATTCTGTGTTTCAAAACGCAGAGTGAATGTTTAAATAGTAAAGGAGTATCAGACCCACCCGCTTGCCGGTGCCTCTCCCGACAGGTGGGTGTGCCTCCGCCGCCTGACGGATGGTGCACACAGTCAACTCTATTAAGGCGCTCTCCTGTCTGTCTGACAGCACTGAGAGTCGAAAAGACAATGAAGCAGTGCACCAGAGGCAGAGGGAGACAAAGATAAATTAAATCAATATTCAAATATAAACATAGCGAAGGCCAGGTTGTGGGAAAGTGAAAAGCAGTTTCAAAGAGGGCTGGGGGAGTATATATGGAAATATACTGGATTGTGGATTTTTTTAAGTCGATGATTACTTAAAATTTGCCTGAGAATCAGAGAGAGAGTGGCTTACTTTTAGAGGGAAATTCAAATAAGCAAGACCTGATTTATTATTTGGTAGAAATACATTCTATACATTGAATGTCTACTTCTGATTAAAACAAGGTGACACGGAGTAAATATATTTATGGCACATGATTTTTTTCACAAGTAGGCAGATATCATGTTGTGTATTGGCATACCTCTAAAAAATAAATAATATATATATGTATAATATAAGCCTATTATATGTTCACTGGCCAGCTCCCCCAGCTTGTTTCAGAGAATGTGAATTCAGCTGGTGTCAGCTGGTAAAGTCTGAAAGCACTTCAGGGGCTCTTACATTCCTCTCCCTGCACTGGCTCCTCCAGCAGAAGTTCAGTCATACACTCCCAATCTTTCAGCAGCTCCTGAGAACTTTCCCACAATGAGTCCACCAGATAGGCTGCATGCTCATGAAGCTACACACACACACACACACACACACACACACATACACACACACACATACAAAGTAATTGGTACAGAAAAATGTTTTGTTGTTTTTTTCCCTGAGGCCTTCCGATAAAAGATGTAGCTGGAATGCACTATTTTGGGTCTATCAAGATGGCAAAACAGTCTTACAACTTGCAGTTTTATGTTTTTGTGAGACTTTGCTATGCTTCGCGGAGATTGAAATCATTTTTTCATAACACATAATGAAAAAATGCCCTGTAAGTCATTTTTGTTTTGATTAATTTCACTTCATTACTTAATCAACTGTATTTATAATACAGTTGACTTTTACAAGAGTTTAATTTTGGAGCTCTTTTTGGTATGCGAGTAAGCCTAATGTCTTTTGAGCCACTACAGCATCTTCCTCTATACCACCTGACCTGTCGGAGTTGCACCACATCTTTCCTTCAGTTTAAATTGACGTTTGATGACTCAGTAATCATCTTGATGCTATTGTTGAGCTGACTGTGGACTGAGAGCTCACATAAACTGGGCTTCTGATTGCCTGTGTCATTTGAGGCCTGTCAAACCTCTCCTCAGTTCTGAGCCTTTTGATGGGGTGGAAAACAATTTTCAGTGACACAAGGTTTTCTTAAAGGTTTCTGTTAATGGTTGAAAAACTGTTTTTTCTTGTCTGATTCCCTTTTTAATGGCCTTGTTCTTGGTCAAAGTGAAGCAATTACAGCTTTGTGAAAGACCGTTTGCATAATGCATATGAAAGTCCAGTAATAGTTTGTTCCCAAAATGCTTTTATATGAAAGCCTTTTTTGTGCTAAGTGAACCGTCTTCCAGCTTCGTTTACTTTGCTTATCTTTCAGAAAAACTGTGAGTTATTAACCCTGCTGATCAGGGGGAGAATCCCTTTAACTTTCGTACCTTTTTCTCTCATCAACCATACTTCGACTGCTAAAATTTTGGATAAAACAAAGGGGAAAATGTCATAAAACACTTTGCCCAAGGTATGAAATCCAAATTTAACAGCACAAGAGTAGGGTGCCCTCATGAAACATTTATTTTAGGACTATGATGCTGTCTCTAATAGTGCCACTATGTCAGACAACCAGTTTTATGTACACCGCTTTGCATTTACACAAATATGTGTACGATGTGATGAAAATGTGCACGTTACCTCACTCTCCAGGAAGAACAACACCAACATGCGGATGAGATTTCCATTAGGGCTACTCCTCCCTCTGCGCTTGGCTAGTGCTTCTTCAGCTTGGGGGTCATGACGACTGAACAATCTAAGAATTGGAGAAATGGGAGGAGATGTACAGCAAATGTATGTTCAGTAAGAGAGTGAAAAACTACGTACCAAAGAGTAAATGAAGTCAACGACAAAGTAAATGTGAGAATAAGAGAATAAGAGAAACACTAGAAAGGCAATGAGGCCACAAACATTAATGTTTGAACCCAAAGGCATTGAAAAATTCAATGAGCTTAAAACAGCCAAAAGAAAATGCTAATTTGTGCACATATCCACTAATTGCTATGGTGAGAAAATAAGGAACTGGTCCAAAAGGGCAGGCATGAAGCTCTTGTTCCTCCCCCTCCCACCTCCCCGAGAGCCAGACATGCTCATCATTCCTCATTCCTTCGTAGCATTACAAAGCTTGTACAGAACTATATTAATTAGTGGAGATGTGAAAATCTTAACTGGATAGCAGGCCCGGTTTGCTTCTTTTGGGAATATCTAAGGCTCCTGAATATCTACTGCTGTGTTTAGTTCAATAACATTAATCTTAACTCCTTGGAAAAGTGGTGTCTATCTCCCATAATGGGCATTAAGTAAAATGCAATCACTAATGGACATGTTTTTTTTTTCTCCATTCTTCTTAAATCTAAGGTGATTTTGCGGGCTTCAGTTAGCAATTATCATAGTAATTAAGTAGTTCAACGGTTATTCCATCAAACCGTGTGTGAAACTGCTCACAGAAAAGAGAACACAGGAATGCACAAATCACAACACAATTGATAAAAGTAAATTGAAAAATAATTTCTTCATCATTAAAGTCCCCTGGACAGACTCACTTTCTATGCAGGAATTCTCCAGCAGCAACAGCCACCGGTCTGTGTGCCGAGTAAACCAGGTGGTACACATTTTCACAATCCTCATTGGACAGAGCATCTTCACTGCCCCTGCAACCGCAAATCGGCAGGTTATCTCTACATCCAGATTTTATGTGCGAGAAATACTTAAAGATTACGATAAATATCAGTGTGGTCATTATACCGTCACATTGAAATGTGAGGGGAGATTCGTGAAAAAAAGCAAACAAAAAAACTTTCTCAACAATTATCATATGTAAAATACTTGATATCCAGCCATGGAAAATTAATTTGAGTATATTGTCAAATATTACCGAAAATCAAGCACCTTAAAATTAGTAAGCTGCCATATTATTCAAATTGAATAATTTGGCTTTTTATGATTATCCAGTGATTTGATTTAATCCTTCTTGCAACACTCCGAATATCCCTGGGTGCTAAAAGTCGGAAGGATAAAAAAAAAGTAACTCACTGTAGGATGAGCGTGACCAGTCTGATGGCCTCGACGGCCACATCATATTCCTTATCCAATGTCATTGATACTATACGGTCCTGTTGAAGCAAATGTACCAGGATCCATTAGCACATTTTATTCTGGTTATTAAAATGCTTTCAAAATGACTCTTGTTTTCACTGTTGCTGTGTTACCTTAAAACGGTTGGTGAAGAGCTCTAGCTTAGGGAATAATTCACGATTCGTGTACAGATTCTGCAGAGCCTTCAGGCACTTGAGACGCACCTCACCTTGCTAAGAAAGGGAGCTAGAGTTTAGTAAATGTGCGATTAAGAAGATTCATACGCACTCAAGGTAAACATAAACATCTTTGCACGAGTTAGCTGAAGGGAAAAATAGAAACGTCCTCGTGACCCACCCTATCATGTAACGTCCAACCGACATATTTCAGGTAACTATCATTCAGGAAAGCATCACTGTACATCTTCATCCACACTCCGATCTCCTCAATACAGATGGCTCTGATCTCAGCAATGGCATCTCTGGGAATCAAAATGACAATCGACGTGCAGTCATTTTCTCAGCCAAACTAAACTCTGATCATTGACTGAGAGCTGGCTCCTATTCGGTATTACTACTGAAAAGCAGTATGTTGTTAACATACATGAAATAAGTGACACGGACTCTGACTGTACCTGTAGCGATGGACAAATATGCCCTTGAAGATAGAGTTCATCATGTTCTCAATCTCATCTTGGTTTTCCTGAAGCTGCATAGAAGGAAAAAACAGACAGAGATAGATAATTTCCAAAGAGCAGGACATTGCAAATTATTCCCAACATGCTGTTGACTTTCAATTAGATGAGGCGTGAAAAACAACGCTTCATTATCGGTATCAAACAATTTGAATTTAAACTGCAAAAAGCTTTGTCTGCAACCTGTAGAGAATGCCTGAGATTCTCATTATGCTCGCAATAGCTCTCAATTATGCAACCGTGAAAAAAAGTCCCATCAATCACAAACTAACCTCCTTCCTTTTCTGCAGTAGCAGTTCCAGCTTCTCATTGGCTCTCTTGCCAGCGATTTTGTTCCTCTCTGCTTCATACTGCCTCTGGGTGTTGTCCTGGTGGATGCTCAGGTTTAGGGCCACATTCACCAGCGCTGTCATCAGCTTCATGGCTACACAGAGACAAACACACATGCAAGGCTCAGGTAGATACACACACTGAAAAGCCTTAGACTTCAGTTAGACCTCAGAACAATCCCCACAGAGATGACAGAAGAGTGCGTGAAATATCGTGACAGTCCAATTTCACTTTATTGAGACGTGAAATGTAGTCAGGAATAAAAAATGTGCAATAAATGTAAGTTATCACCTGCTAACGTGGAGGTGTGTCTGAAGGCTCGGACTTGAGAGTCAGACAACCCGGTGAGGAGCGAGATCACTGTGTCCATCATGTACTCGTCGTAGATGATGCTGTACTGGCACTGGCGAATCAACACACTGATGAATTCACAGAAGTTGTAGCGGAATTTCTTCCACATGGGCCCTGGCATGGTGAGAGGATAATCCCCACTGTCCTGTTGACAAAAAACAATCTGTCTGTGATCAGATGGCCTGGCTGCCCTTCAGAGGATTTTGGCACTGACAAGCAAATTTTGTGCTGAAATGTTTATGAAGAAGACATTGTTTGTTTTGGCAAATCTGGCTGGTCATATTGTGGGCTGTTACATGTGGGCGACACTGTGGACTTTGGCAACCTGTATTCCGATGGTATCGGGATTTGATTTTACCATTATTACGTTTACACCTGGAATAAATAGGTTTGTAAGTGTCAATGTCAGGACTCAGCTGACACCTGCTTGTTTCCGCCTGATGGCTGTATTTCTTTTTATGTGGCCCTGTGACGGGCCGCCAAGTTGTCGAGGCTATGCTGTTGTATGCAGGATACGCTTCATTATACAGTAAAAGAATGAAAGAACAAATGAATGTTTAAACTCGTTTTGAGGTTATTCTTGGACACATTGTCAGGTTTTATTTGAAAAACATAAATATATTCAACTGCAATTTTTGTGTTGATTTCTTGATTTTTGTTTCTTTCAACGTTCATGCAATTTAAAGAAAAAAACTGAAAGATCATAGCTACATTTGTTTCGACTTACATTCGTAGTCCTCAACACATTTAGAATAATGTCAACATTATTTTAGGTAATTTCTTATTAGTCAAAAAAAGGTTTAACTTATTCTCCCCCCAAAAAAGGTAGAGTGGGCTTTCCCCTGGCCTGTTGGAGAAGACGGCAATCTCTGCGCTTCTCCGACTGCCAGGATGGGCCACGCCTGAATGCCATCATGCTCAGGGGAGCAAAAACTAAATGAAACCCCAGAGTAAGAACAACAGAGGAAGCCTCTCGGATGAGAGATGAAACATTTTCTAGGAAAGAAACCACATTGCCATGATAACATTTGACAATGATTGGCGAGTAAGTACCCCTTTGGCCCAAAGGCTGTGTCTTGCACTAGTGTAAAAGACCCTCATTGCTGGTGTTACAACTTTATTTAAGCGCCTTATTTTTTGTCCTTCTGCTTGCCCAGTTTCCCCACTTGATGGTAAGTCAGGAAGTCAAGTATTTCTCTTTCAGTTTGATGCTGCTTTGACTTTGCATTGTTTTGGCCACTGAGACAGAAAACCCTTATTTGATCCCATTGCCAGCACTTGTCAGTTCAATATTAAATGCCCTCTTTTTCATGTATTCCATATTTTTAACTTATTCAAAGATGTTAGGGAACCCTGAATATGGTCACAATGCACTGCAGATCCCACTCAGTGGAAATTTGGCTGACTAGATCATATTCTTTACCTAAAATGTTATTTGAAACTGTTCTTTCAACTGGTCATGCACTGCCTGCCATAAGATAATTCAATGTATTTTAATGCCTGGTATAAATAAAGTGATATGAAATGTCACTGTCTCCATTTTAAGAATTTAAATTCTATTAGCAAATGTGAAGTATTGAAAATTCATTACCTCATCAAACTCCTCTGTCATCTTGCGAATGATCTCTGCATTTTGCATGTTCCTGAACATCTCAATACGAACAGTTCCTACGAATCAGAACATTCCAGAATGGGTTTAAATCAGATTCAATATTTGTTCTTGCAATGAGATATGCAATTTGCTTTTACCTTTACAGCCTGAACACTGGATGAAAAAATTTATCAGATCCAACAGTGCCAAGTCTCTGTCCTGCTTGTATGATTCGATCCACTCGTCCACCACAGACTGCAGCAAATGACAAAAATTCCAAAATACACATTGCAACTCAGAACTTCCAAAACCAGCATTCACTTGCTAACCTACCACACAGAATTAAAACGGAGGGACAGCTCTCAGATCCCTCAGTTTTGATTTCAATGGAAATGGTGATGAGCAAGTGAAATGCAGGTCTAGTTTGAAAGTAATCTTTCAGACAGAATATTTTTCTGAAGCCGTTCACAGCTTATAGGCTGTGTTGGGTGGATGTGCACCCACCTGCATGGCACTCTTGCCTAGTTTGACCACTTCGAAAAGGGTAACGGGATCCACGCTGTCTCCATTATGCTGAGCCACACCATTTGTTTTACCTCGCCCTCTAGCCATGCTCACAGTTTTGTCTGAGAGTGACTTTCGAGGCTTCTTATTGGACGTCTGCAGAGGGGAGAGTTCAGTCATATAGGAGTTAAACACTCACTGTCAACAAACAGCTACACGCATCAAAAAAATGGAAGGCCTTTTCCTCAGTGGTTTACATACAAAACAGTCACACAACATTTCTCACTACATACTGAGCCATACCATGGGTTGTTTTCCAGGCCTCCCTCTCTTTTTCTTGCCTTTCACCTCTGGATCCTCCATCTCACCCATGCTCATGCTTAAGCCCACTGCATCTGTTGCCCCTGACTCATTTGATGAGTCCCTGAGAGAGCAAAACACAATGAAATGCCGTCATCCATTGATATGAATCCTTTTTTCAGACAAAGAGCAGATAAAATGCTCCATTTCCAAATTCTAAACATTGCTAATTGGATATCAAATTATGGCATGTATGATAATAGCTCTGTAAAACTGCGTGATGTTTAAAAATATTTCTCCAGCTTTTAAAAGTAAAAATTTTATATTTAATATTTAATTTTAAATAAAAATCAAGAATTTCCTCTGATTTCACCATTACTCTGTTCATACATTTTCTGCTTCTTTGCATTCACAAATAATTAACTCACTGTAGAACAGGTAGCTCTGAGGTGATCATCCTGGTAGACTGGAGGTGGCAAGCTGTGTAACTGTACGTAAATGTCTCTTCAGGACTGTGTGCGTTTCAGGTCCGGAGGGACGGGTACAGGGCAGCGGCTCTGAAGGGGGGGACCGTCTGGGGGAGGGGAGGGAAGAGAGGTTCCAGGACTGGCCTCACTCTGGCACTTAACTGTCCGCAGCTCCTGAAAAAGTGGAGAATCGTGCATAAGTTGACAGCAATCTCACATGACATGCAAAAGTCAGAATGAGCATGAGTTACATATATGCAAATGGTAGTCAAGACACTGACAGGTGATGCGGCGTTATTAACCAGGTCATAAAACCTTCTGGCATGAACCAACCATTGATACACGCCTGTCAGCTCAGTCTGATGGGTGTCAACATTAAAACATAGCTGTAAACAGAGATGGGCAGTTCAATCTCGCACTCGGACTGAACAATTTGTGCGAGAAGGAAAATGGGGAGAGGAGGACACCAACTGGTCACTTTGAGAACTACAACAGCAAAGTATTGTGAGGCAACAAGGGAGGGAGGATTTGATCACAGTGAGCTGATTAACAATTTCAAAAACACAGCCGAACCTTCAAACATTCTCTTTTAAATTTCAGTAATTAAGCCTCTTATTGCTTTAACTTAACCTATACTGATGGAAGGATAAGACCAAAAATGAAAAGACCTCAGAACAGATATTTGATCTTTGGGAAAGTAAGAACAGACACGATTGAAGTTCAAGCACTTCCTCAGATAAAAGAAAAAAGTGAGCAGTCTTCGACAAAGGCTAAAGAGAAATGACAAAAATGTTTCCTCAATATTAGAAAAATCACTGGTGCCACAGGTGATGGAAATCACCCGCTTGATTTCCTGCAATCAGAGCAAACAATGGGAATAAATCCCCAACCGGATTACCAGGGACCTTGTCAATTATAACATTAGTTAAATGTGTTTATATGCTAATGACAGCCAAGAGCAAAAGAAGAGTAATACCTCATTTAGTCACAAGAGGCAGTATGATCCACAAAGTTCTCTTTCCTAAGTCTAATTCCAAACGGCATAACTGTGTTTTAAATTAAGATTTTATTTTATTTTTTTTAATCTCTTCACACTTATTTAACTCACAGCTAACTACCAGTATTGTTCTGCTCACTTTGTGAACATTTTAAGCGAGGTTTTTCCCCAGAGTGTGTGTATGTGTATGTGTGTTTGTTTGAAAGTAGGTCTGGGCAACAGTAGGGGGCAGGCTAAGAGAGTGTGTATTTAAATACTGTCTTCAACAGTGTTTGTACTGAGGAGTAGCCTTGGTAGGAAAAACACACACACACACACACACACACACACACACACACACACACACACACACACACACACACACACACACACACACACACACACACACACACAGTCTGTGAACTTCAAGACTGTGAGAGGGGAGTCAAGTGGAACAGTATTTGAACTGTGAAAACAGTCTTTATTTTTGTAAGACTTTGCATTCACTCCCATTCAAAATTATTCAGTCAGAGGTCAGTCTTTCAAAAACTTTGACAGTGTTAACCTGCAAAAATGATTTAAATGCTGTGGGCTTTAAGTAACTGTTGTCGCAAGCGTCCCCTCACTATTATCACTTGATATTTCTGCTACAAGAAATACGAACTAAACAAGCTGGAGAAGCTCAGGCATGTGGATATGGCTGCACATTTGAATGTAATGAAATAATCTTTTCTGTTGAGGAAGAGTAATTTTGTTTATCTTTGAAATCTAACTCTCTGCACAGATGGTCAGTGTCACTAATGATCTTGAGGACATAATAACTGAGATGATTGAAAATGTTCAAAGCAAGCTGATATCTGGGAAACACTTGAACAAACAGCATCATAACAGGCTGAGCTCTGTCCATTGAGACAGCCAACAGGTTGAATCAAGAATGACAGGTGATCTCAGACCACAAAGTTGTCACTGTAATTTCACTCAAGAGGTTTATGGGTATTCCTGACCATTTTCAAATACCTTCTCATTTAAATTGATATTGGAAAAGGCAGTTCAGTAGTTTTCAGGGTAAAAGAATTTTTGAAAATCAATATAAAGATATCAAGATGGAAAAAAATCTGCTTAAATAACAAGGTTGATTAGTTTTTTATTAGGGGTAAAAAATATCACTCACAAGAAAATGGGCATCATAACTGTTTTCGCTAAATTCAACCACTGTATGTCAAAAGAATTTCCCCTGTCTCAATAAAGATGAAGTTTGAATAGAAAGCACAAATTCAAATCTGGTATATTGTAAATATGTACCGACCAAAACAAATGTGAGTTAGTCGACTGGAGTGGATGAACACTTTTTGGACTGCTTGCCCAACCTAAAAAGTCTTCAAAAAGGTGAAGACAGGATGACAGGTGGATCTGAGAATAAGGGCATTGTTTCCATCACAATTTGAGTTCCCTTTAAGCAAGAAGATACAAAACATAGAAGCACAGAAGAAAGGATATATTACTGTACATATCCATGCATTTCCCAGGGAATATGACAAAATCCAACCACATTTAAAATGAGGTTATTTATTGATGTATAGGACCCTCCTCATATGCCACGTTACATTTTCAGAGCTTCTTGCTGTAGCTGACAACGCAAGACACCATTAACAAAATGACATGATATTTACTTTTCAAGTAAATGACTGAGACATTTAGAAATCGTTGACAAGTGACTACAAGACCGAGAAGACTAATGGACGGATAATCCAGTCAGACAGCCTAAGATGACTGACAGAACAAATAGCGGCGGAGACAAGTTCACTCTGATTGTGTAACATATGTCATCCCTTTTCCGCCCATTAATTCTCCCCTCAGCTTGAAAGTAGTAGATATCTCATTTATTTTCACCCCGCTCTGATTCTCAGCCCCTTTCATCACTGGATTATATTTCTGTAAAAAAGACAGCACTTCCCTTTTTTTTGGAATCAGCTCCTGTTACATGTTTTCCCCTATCATGATCTGCACAGCAAGGAAAAGGAAAAGGGTGTGTGCGTGTGATCTTGGAGTCTGCACAGCCCATTATCACCCAACAACTTAATAATCTCGTATGCAGAGGGTTTCCTCGTTCTCTTGATACGAAGACACTCTTTTCCTTTCTCACCCCATCACACTTTCACACACAACTTTGAAAAGGAGGCTATGAATAATTTGCAAAGAGTCGCTTCAAATATTCCTCAATTTTGAGGATTAAATGGAAGCTGCCATCTATATTCATATTGCAACATTCTTGGCCTTTCTCGATGCAGTCCATTTTTGGGGGGTTCGGTGGCATTACCTGCAAACTCACTAAGCACATATATTCTAATTTAAAAATGTTTTTATGAAAGAATGAGTTAAATAAAGCATGTGTTTTATAGTTTAGTAATGATGTAATAAGATTAACTGAGGTGTTAAGCACCAAGTAGTCGCTTGATACAATGTTCCTCAATTTTAGCAGGCCCAAATTGTCCAATAATTCCTTAATTTCTTTCTTTTGTTATGCTAGGATAATGAGTCTTTGAATGGAAAACAACAAGGTGACAGTTTACACATTTTCCATTTACTTCACATACAATCATTTTTCCCCGTGGATAGCTTTCAATATTTCCAGATCTAATGGTGAGGAATCTAATCCAAAACTAAGCTGATTTCCTTATTGATGGGATAATAATTCGAGGCATCATGTAAAGGATGGCTTCAGTGGTCACCCATAGTACTGCACGGCAAGGGTCGTGCCCCAAAAAGTATTCCTCAATGGGTCATTTTTCAAAGGGAGAAGCTCCTGGTTCCGATCAACAACATTCATTATTAAAATGCATTTTCAATTCTGAACCACAGATGTTTTATACCTTTAAGAGACTTGAAAAGTAATTACTGAATCTGCCAACTAGCAAGGAATTGTCATCAATAATATACCATCTGACAGCACAGTCTCCAGTTCTTATTAATTTATGGGTTGCATGCAGGTAAAAAATTGATTTTCGTCTTGGTGTGAACATATACTTTGTCAAAGAATCAAAGAAAGCATAATTTTTACCAAGACAATCTGTAAAATGAATGGAGACCCATGTCCTTCATACACCGGGGGACGGATTTACAGAGGCTAACACAGAAATGTATGGATTGAATGAAAAATTTAGGACAGAAGTGATCAAAGTTATACACCTGTCTTTCCATATGAAAACAACTCATGCTGTTGAGACACTCAATGTGTTTTTTTCCCAACATTTGCCCGAAACATTCCAGCTGCTATAACTGTGTATTGTCTACGACCAGGTTTCCACTCAGAAGTTATGATAGGGGAACAAGAGAGACTGCGCTGTTATAGACCTGCACATTAAGTTTTGCAACTATGCCAACAGAGGTCATATACAATTTATGACTGTTACACTACCTGTGACAGTTATGCCATTGAGAAACTGAACATTATGGTTTGAAAATAGCACTAAGCAAAATATATTTCTTAAAGGAAACCGGTGAAACTAGTAGCTTTGAGTGCAAGATACTTTTATAGCTTTGGTATTTAGTAAAAATGCAAAGCTGTATGTTTATCTTTTTTTGTAGGCACATGCTATTGAACCACTTTAAACCACTGTAAAAACCCTTGTAAAATTGTGTTAAACGCATGAATTTTTTTCCTTCCATTTTACGCCACTTACAACTGGTATTGAGCGCGGCTTACAGAGTTATCACTCTTGTTGCTCTGTGCATCTAATACACAGAAGAGGTGAGGTGGGGCAAATACAAGTGTTGCCTCACTGAAACTGAAACTCTGTCGTTGACTGAGTGACGTTATCATGTGGATGTGTCTTACACTCTCCTTTAAGTAGACACAACAGAGAGACGGTGAGCAAGCATCTGAGAACCACTTAAAATGCATGACATGTTCTTGAGGAGGCAGGCCCATGTTGCTATAGCAACTGGTGTAGGTCATAAGCCTGGCGGTTACGGCATATTTGATTGGTTGAGTAAAGACAGGAGGGAACAAAGTGAGGAGGGGGGTGAGGGGTAGGGGAAGAAAGAACAGGACAGTTTACAGATCCAATCAGTGCATAGTAAAATGTGACTCACACACTGCAGGGTTCCTTCAGTGTCGTTCAAAGTTACTTCGATGTTTGAACAGAGTTACATGTCACTACTCACCTTTCCCACTCTGAAATTAGGACTGTAATAAGATAGGGTCACTTCCACCAACTTTTGATTGAAAACAGTTTTCAGTACATGGATTTCAATTTAGGAAGAACAATCTAAAATTGTGGCATGTGATATTAGGATGACTTCAGCTATTATTTGCTTTGTTCTAACTGATTTAGGGCTCAGTACACAACAGCTGTTATTGCAATTGTGGCAATAAAAAAATATAGATTTTGTTTAATGCGAAACCAATTGCTGGAGATCTACATTGGTTTAAAAAAAACTGTACACTTCTGCTTCTTTCTCTCAACACTGTGTTTCAGTGCAATTACATTCATTGTATTTGTGTTTTTAGTTGTTTTATTTTATGTATTATATGTATGTTAAAGTTGATATATAGTTCATAAAGTTTTACTCAAATAGCACAGTAGCAAAGTCAATGAGTCGTTCACCCAACTGCCTGTTCCGGCAAGGTAAGTATAACCAATCTCTTTCAACTGTTTAGTGAGAGGTAACATGGTGTTATGAAGCAACATTTTAGCTCTATTTGCCTCATTTCAAAAACTCTCCCCTCTTCAGGTGGGACCTCCATGTAGCGAATTCGGCAGGTGGATGGGCGGACAGCACGTGGATGAAAGAATTAAAATATTATTTGAAGTGTGGACATTGTTTCTTTTTTTGCAGCCCATCACAGCTCACACAAGTTCAGCCTGTTGTGTCTTCCATGGCTTATTATTTAAGCAATTTTATATTGTTTGTTTCAAATCCATGAAAAAATCGGAATTACTTTCTGGTTAAAGTTTCATACCCTGATGATCTTTTAATATTATAAACAAAGGTATCATGCTTACTTTGACATAAGTGACAAATAATAATCTGCAAGGACCTGTTCGTAATACTTAGGGTATGTCAGGCATCAACATCAGCATGTGACTTGTAGGCAAACACCCATGGTGGATTTACTCATATCCAATAATACTGATCTGATATCTAAAAAAACACAGTGCAGAGGTCAACTCCAGTTAGCAATTTCTTTCCATTGAAATGGGAGAACACACGTCACAAAGTTTACAATGGAGTGGTATATGGTACATGCTACGGAAGTGGTTCATAAAGCAAAATGTTACATACAAAAAAAATGGTTACATTGAATTGGTCAAAGTTCTGTTGCTGTGTCCATATCTCTGTCGGCAGATTTCAGAAGGGTGAACTATGAGCATGTAGGGGAGGGGTAAGGTGAAACTTTCCACACACACAAAGAGTTTTGGTTTCCCGTGAGATGTGGAGAAGTTATGTCTGCCACGACAGTCATAGCACACTAGTCCATTCCATGAGCACAAAATGGGTACGAGGGTACAAAGGGCTGTTTTCTGGGTGAGCCATCTGGTTTGGGGTCACACCAGAGTGTCTGCCCCGAGAGTTACAACGCAACAACATGTTCCATAAGACCAAGATATGTGAAACGAAGTCTTTAAAATTTCCCTCTGGATTTGGCCCCTTTTGATCATAATAAAAACACTTTAAATTGATCACCTCGAAGCATAAAATTGAACAAACATATAGCTTTACTATATCTTACTATCAAATTTGAGGTATGACCATCTTAGGATCTTGTTTGATACTTTGGCATGGGTTTCTAGCTCTGCATATGAGTTATATCCAGAAACAAACAATAATAATGAGAGAGAGTATGATTCTTGAGCAAACAATTTTCTCCGGCTACATACAGGCTCGAGCAGTGAAGTGTTTTATCTACTTTACTGTTATAACCCTGAGAAAACAGTTGAATAGAACCCGTCACTTGAAAACACCTTATCGTGCCAGTGTTTTTTTCAGATTCGGACTCGGAGCTTGAATCAACAAAATCTTCCGGATCGGGGGACAGACCAGGCAGACCATGCTAATCTATGGATAGCAGGATGACATATAGGGGCCATTAGACCCAAGACTGTTGACATAATGGTTTGTAGATAGAGGAATTGATGTGTGTGAAAACACACAACAGGGCACCATCATATATAACAGAATAGTATAGCAAATTTAGAGAGCTGATTAGCTGGTCGTGGCAAAGCAGAATTGGAAGATGTCAGTGTTTCATTTTTTTTTTTTTTCTGCGAGGGGCTAACATTATCTTGCTAGCACGTCCTGTGAAGACGTGCCCTGGACAGTTGGCACATCTTCACAGGACATGCTAGCAGGATAATGTTAGCATACGGCCCTTTTTGCCTTTATTCTCAAAAAACAATATCAAATAGAATTTACAAGTTTCATCCGCTGTGAATTGGTCACGTTCTTTCTCATCCCTGAAAAGAACATGATAAACTTTCGATTTTCTGGAACTCACTTGTATGATTACAGGTGTGAAAGGAGCAGAAAGTAGATACTTCAACAAATGATTTAGCTGCTGCCTCTTTCCACTCCCCTGTTATGAAATATGACAGCTGAATATCCATTACAGTTATTATGACAATTATTGATGGTGCAGCAACTGAGGAGGAAAATTACAACAAGTCTAGCATGTGTTACTTTCGCACAGATATAGCGATCAGACTTGTATTATTAAGCACAAAATTGAGTTCTTGTTCAATCATTTAACTGCCATGTCTTTAAACGTCGATATAAATTTGGGAATAATTGCAACCAAAAATTAATGCACAGAATCAGAAAAAATTTTTCCCTTTTTTTTCCTGAATAAAATGTCCTGAAAAATATGTCTATTTTAAATTGGACGGTGTGTAATTAATGAATATATAGTACAGAGTCAATAAAAGCCACATGTCTTCTACTTGTTCTTTCACTTGCTGGAAGGATTTGTCACCATACAGAGCAACTGAAGTATTAATGACAGAAATCGAAATATACTTGGTAATTTGATACAACTTTCTGCTTTGATTAAGTACATTGTATATCCATCTAATATGTTTCACAATGGATCATTAATGAAAGAAAAATACAATTAAACTCCTTTAAAACACAAGTTTTGTAACATCAATCAGTCAAAGTGTCTCCTGTTAAGTTTTCTTTCTTGCTTAATCAGACACACACAAACACACACACACGCTAGCACTCTGTGACAGCAAAGCTTCAGATTACCATACATATAGAGATATACAGATATATACACAGACCTTGTATATTTCAGTGACAGAAGACCTGCATTCTACTCCGTTTAGTAAAAGTGCTGGTTTTTCAATTATTTTTGTAGGAGATACGCGCGCGTGCGCGCGCACACACACACACACACACACACACACACACACACACACACACACACACACACACACACACACACACACACACACACACACACACACACACACACACACACACACACACACACACACACACACACACCTTCTTTTCTAGGCCCCGCAGGCTGATCCTTCTGACATCTATAACCTGCACTGAATTTGCTATAATTGCCCTTTAT
>CAAKHD010002519.1:166399-188141 GCA_901007705.1 Fistularia tabacaria | reverse complement strand
TTTTTATAATTTATTTTTATAATATGTACGCACTTGCGTACTCACACATACTCACCCTCACACACACACACACACACACACACACACACACACACACACACACACACACACACACACACACACACACACACACACACCTTCTTTTCTAGGCCCCGCAGGCTGATCCTTCTGACATCTATAACCTGCACTGAATTTGCTATAATTGGCCATTATCTCAAGAGAGTGTGGCAACAGTATGTTTCCATACCACAGACTTCATCTGTGTAGTGTTTTAACAGAAAAGAATGGGACTGAAGTGAATACAAATAACATCAGAAATAAAAGTTTCTCATACTCAAAACATGTTGCCATCACCATTGCCCTTTCTGCAAGCGTGGACTTGGGTAAATGAACACTACCCAACGTGACACAGGAATACTATGATAAAAAAAAAAAAACAGCGATCGCTGCACAAAATTTGGGGGAAAAAAGGAAAAAAAACGTTTTCCTTGCAAAATTCTGTCTTCTTTGCAAGAGAAGTTTCAAAATTCCTCTAGAAGCCGGCTCTCAGGGTGGAACGTGGCCTCAAAATGATAGGTCTTTGGAACAATATTCTCATTCTTATTATATTCTTGCTACTATTTTGATGTTTGAAAGTGCATAACTCTAAATCAAATATGCATTAATACTCAACTGACCAAGTTAAATAGTAAGTCCTCAGTTATGTCAAACACACAGACCTCAAAGTAGCCTGCTGTTAAAGGTGTGGGACTCCAGAAATCTTAAGAACAAATACAGCGGTTTGCAAGAATATTCATACCATTCGAACTTTTCACATTTTATCAGGTTAAAACCACAAACATAAATACATTTTATTCAAATTATTATGTGACAGCCAAACACATAGTGGCAAACGATTGTGAAGGAGAAAGAAAGTGAAATATTATTTTATTTTGGTTTTTTTACAGATAAAAAACTGAAAAGTGCAAAATTTAGCCCCCTCTGCCTGAGTGCAACCAATTGCCGATGCCTGATGACTGCTGAATGACTGAACGTTGACCTCACAACTAAATAGAGTCCACCTGTGTGTAATGTAATTTCAGTGCAAATTCAGCTGTTCAGTGACAGCCTCACAGGTTGTTAAGAGGAAGTCCATGCAACAAACCAGATAGGTCAGCAACAAAGTTGGGGAGAAGTTTAAAGTAGGCTTAGGCTAAAAAAAGACTTCCCAAGCTCTGAGCATCTCACGGAGCACTGTTAAATCCATCATCCATCAAATGGAAATAATGACAACTGCAAACCTACAAAGGGAAAGGCCATCCACCTCCACTTACAGGCCGAACAAAGAGAGCACTGATCAGAGATGCAGCAAAGAGGCCCATGGTGACTCTGGACGATCTACAGAGATCCACAGCTCAGGTGAGGGAATCTGTCCACAGGACAACTATTGGTTTGGCCCTTATGGAACAGCAGCAAGAAGAAAGCCATTGTTGAAAGAAAGCCATAATAAGTCTTGTTTGCAGTCTGCCAGAAGGTGTTATGATCAAAAAGGCCAAAATTGAACTTTTGGCCAAAATGTAACATGCTAAGTGTGACAGAATACAAATACTATGATTGCAGCATCATGCTCTGGTGATGCTTCTCTTCAGCGGGTATAGGTAAGATGGGTCAACGTTGATGGGAAGACCCATGGAGCCAAATTCAGGGGAATCTTGGGAGGAAAACCTGTCTGTCTGCAAAAGACTCGTGAATGGGGCGGAGGTTCACTTTCCAGCAGGGCAGCAACCCTAAACATAAAGCCAGGGCTACAATGGAATGATTTAAAACAAAACATATTCATGTGTTTGCCCAGTCAAAGTCCAGACTTAAATCAAATCGAGAATCTGTGGCAAGACCTGAAAAACTGCATTTTTTTACGCTCTCCATCTAATCTGACTGAGCTTGACCTGTTTAGCAAAGAAGAATGGGCAAACATTTCAGTCTCTAGAACTGCAAAGCTGGTAGACATACCCCAAAATACTTGCAGCAGCAATTGGAATAAAAGGCGGTTCCACAAAGTATTGGCTCAGGGGGCTGAATACTTTAGCATAACCCCACTTTTCAGTTTTTCATTAAAAAAAAAAAAAAAAAATTCTTTTTACTTCATATTTGTGTTCCACTTTGTGTTGCTCATGATATAAAATTCGGATAAAATACTTATGTTTGTGGTCGTAACATGACAAAATGTGGAAAAGTTGGGTGCGAATTCAAGGTGTATGACTACTTTTGCAAACCACTTTACACGAGATGCATTGGAATATCCAAATAAGTAAAGGCCGACAATCGTTCATTTGAAGCAGACAAAAAAAAGTACATTAATCTACTACATTGTGCTCAGGTGCCGACAGATGCGAATTAGGGTTAGAAACATAAGTCATGATTGTCATATGAATATTATGTTACATGGACACACTGGTCACACTTATCTTAGATTCCTTTCAGCCCGGCTGAAACCACAGACTACTTTCCCAAGGCTTTGCCGCTGCTCCAAATATGGCTATCCAAAGTATCTGAATTTGGACCATTTTTTTGCACTTTAAATGCTGAAAATGACCAGGCATCAATTCATTTCTTTTCTTACAATCTTGCGAACAGAAAGCATGAATATAGAGAGAAACCTATTGTGATAGTGATAAGTGTTTTTATAGATCTTGATCTGTGTTGTTTTGTTTTTTTTTTTGTTTACATTTAGCAAAATCATTTAAAAAAATTCTGATAATGGTAATTTGTATTCAATTGTCTAGAAACAAGTCACATTTTTAGCATGGAAGAATAGAGCAACTGTTAACCTTTAAACTTCACTAGTTAGTTGATTAGCTCCAACAATTAGTTTCAACAAAGACTTATCCAAACATTTTTGCAAATTTATGTATATCTGCAGACTATCTGAAAAAAGGTGACTTTCCTCCATTTATTAATCGCAGTTAAAAACAATTCCAAGTAGCGAGCTACTCTCAAGGTAAGAAGAGAGTCCTCTCGTGAAGTTATTTCTCAAACAATGAGACTGACACAATTGAAAGGCCTTTAATTTGATTAAAAAGATCTCTCAATCTTTTTTTTTTTTTTTACTTGAACCGTCTAGGAAACAATTTCACCCAGAAGCATTTTTCTTGCCCAGTCTCCTTTCGATTTAGAATAAAGTTACAAAAAGGGTACATGTTGAGGTTTAAAAGTCTTCATCAGTGCCTCTTTCAGTAAGCTGTCACAGAGATACTGGAGTTGCTACAGCTGAGTTCCAAACAGAGAGTGCTGACTAATTTATGAGATTCCCACCGCAGTGGACAATAAGTAGCTGATGAAAAATAATTTGCTCCGTGCATTCAACCGTAGAAGGCTTGCATAATACAATAAATAATTTCCTTTTAATGCTTAAAATATCACACACATAAAATAAAACATTATATGCAACAGGAAATGTAGTCCTTCCACAATTCCTACACCTCTTCCTGGAATGAAAAGAACAATCACAGATACTTTGATTGGCGAAAACTACAGCTGCCTCATGTTGCAACTACCTGAGCGAATACGTCATGGCGCTGAAACCGAGACAGTATTGACTTTAACACCTGTGTGCCTGCCCATGCACATTTGAATTTGACGGGTTCCTCTATGAAAGGCTAATCTAGTCAACGTCTAGATAAATGGCCAAATACATTAACTACTCCGAACAGCACTAGTCTTTAAAATAGTGGTTTCCCTGGCAACATGCCCAATCCTCTAAATATGTAATGTATCCCTCATCAGTCATAATCATTGTAATTATTTCTCCAAACACAGAAAAAAACACCTTTATCTGGACGCTTTCATCTCATGGGGACTTTAAGCCGAACAAATCACAGCTGTTGTCTGTACTTGTAAACACACTGCACATCATCCTTTGTGATAGATTTAAGATGTTCTGACACAAGAGGGAAGAATTAAGTCCTACGACTGTCTGGGAACAAAATGGAGTGGCAACCACGGGGCACATGGAGGAATGAAAGATGGATTAGAATAGATCCAATTAATTCAATCTTGGCTGACCTGGTGTCCTGTGGGATCGTATCAAGCCTGGCAGTTGAGAGGTCAATTCTTCAACTGGCAGGTACAACCTCAAGGGGTAGTGAGCTTCCTAACGCCAGTACATACTGTCAAGGCTTAAGGCATTATTAAATAGTGATGAAAAACTACTGGGTATAAAACAGTGCTGGATAATATGGAAAGCACACGATACAAAGAAGTTTAAAATCATTTGGGCGAGTTACCATCCATCCTTTTTACCTTGTACAGTACATGAAGTGTCTCTTGAGCCAACAGTCAGTCATAATACTGTATGTTTAGTGCTGGTGGGAGAAGTGATCGGCATGTATTCCATGGGTAAGTAAGGTCCTATGAAATCGTGACCTTGTTGGGATGCTTTAGACTTTACAATCTCACATGAGCCAAAAACAAACAGACAAATATAATTTTGAATCTACCATTTGTGGAGCAGTAGTTTATTTCGATATTTTCTACTGAGTTCCATCGGCACTAATGGTCAGCAATAAATGGCAACAACGATATAAAATCATATCTGATACACTTTGCCAGATGAACATCAGCCATCTCCAACTGCATGTTTCATCTCGTTGGATTGCATGCAGCAACAACATACAGCTGCAGTACTGACACATACATCATTTTAAATGATGACTCCATTATGCAAGTTGTTTATTGATCAAATCCGTCTAATCAGATGTGCAGCCGATGCTCGTGTTCAGCCATGAAATGACCCCACTGTACAATATAACAGTTGGCACAGACCTGCCAATATGTAACTGAATTTTTTTTAATCTTTTTGACCATATCATGCAGACAGTTAAACTTTTGCTGTTTAAGACACAGTACTATTACGTAGCTTGTTTTATGTGAGAAAATTGCACATTAATGACTTCATAAAAGCTTCAAAGTGCAGGTCAAAGAATTATTGGAACTAAATATTGAAAGGCTTCATGGCAGCCAATATAATTATGTTTATCCTCACTTTAAAGTCCTCTAAAAAAATGCTACTTCTCCTCCGTTCTGGAAAACACTGGCAAGAGGCCAATATCTATTGGATGGTTCAACTCTCCTTCTGAACAAGCTTTTCGGTTTTAAAATTCCAATCAGCAGGCCCAAGAGGATCCGACATCCAAGCAACATAAAAGCATGCCAACTTCAGATATTTTTGTAAATCTAGACATTTCTATTTGTCACACTGTGTACTGACAATTTTTATTAAATATTCAGCCAAAAGTCTTTGCTGAATCAGATACGGTTGTGCTTATTCTTCAAGTTTGTATCAGATTGCAGCAGAACAGCTGTTCTACAGATCAGATCTGCAAAATGTATCAGAGTAGAGGGAAAAATATAGAAGGATAAACAGATGGAAAAAATGTGTGCATCATTAAAACTTGTAAGGCTTCAGCTTCAATACCTATCATTTATTACTTAAAGATCAGTTTTCATTTTTGAGCTTCTTCTTTTCATTCAATCAGAAAGTTGGGAAGTAAGATTTTACTTCTTCGGTGTATAGCCACCTTGAGTTAAAGGGGCAATTAAATCCTTAAGTAAAAGGTTTACAAACAAAATTCACCAAAAAGGCCGATCTTGAAATGATTTTCTTTTTAATTGAGATACACTGGAGGGTGTAGCATTAACAGAAATGTTTTATTCACGCTCTAAAGTATGAAAAGAAAAATGAGGGAAGATAGTTTTTGCAATACAAACAGAATTGATATTAACCCAGTAAGAAGTGACCGGAATCCAATCGAGCCGCAAAGCTGTAAAATTGTGGTCACGGTAACACAATTGCCCCCAGGGGACAAATAAAGTTTTTTGAATTTGAATTTGAATAATGTATGTGCTTCTGTGCTAAAGATTAATATTTAGCATGCAATTTGGCCAGTCAGTAGTCTACCACTTCTGGGATATAGAATCTTTATTAAATAAAAAAAAGCTCCTTTAATATGTTTGATGGTGGTTTTACATTAAATGGATGCCCCTTTCTAGAAGTCAGACAGTGGCATATACCATCACTACTAATCTAAAAATAATGCAAGCCATTCTCCCAAAACTGGGTTTTACTAAGCAGCTGAAAATGAAATATATTTTCTTTTAAACTGGTTCCCTATGGCAATCTGTCAGATTTTTAAAATGGGACATAACTTTTATTCAAATGTTTTACGAAAAAAAAATGATCAGAATATTGTCAAATAAATTTTGTGCCACAATAACCACAATAATCTCAGATAAAAGATTCAGAAGTGGTGCTGGAGTGACGATCCACATTGTTCCATGTCAGATTAAATAAAAAGAATTGCAAATGAGAAACAATAGGACAGCAAAATTCTTACACATATTAGATCACATTCATATTGTTATGTTTCTAAAAGGCACATTCCACATAGTGAAAAGTGTAAAACAGTCAGTTAGTCCGTGGCAGAGTTCTCTTCCATCATTACCACAAGGATGTTGGTTCCTTTGTTCAGTTTGACCTACATTTCATTTCTAATCTATGAAACTGATGTTGTTTGACTCTTGTCATGCAGATGCAGGGTATTTAGTTTTGTGGTTCTGTCTCCTTAAGAGCTGAGAAGCAAAGAATGGGCTGAATTAATTCAAACATTTCAAAATCCACAAGAATGTCCTTTTTTGAGCTATTACATCAATTTTCAAAAAAAAATATTTTGGGACTGGCTATCATGGTTGATGTTTATTTGAATGTAAGCATACTGACTGTGTGAATTTCTAAAGTAGTTTCGGAGTCAGGGTAAATCTCAGTTAGTTTAAAGTCGTGCTTTAGAAAATCAATCAGACAGTCCAAGGACAGATGCAAGCTAAATACACGAAGGCACATCTCAACATCAGGAAGCAATAACCTACAAGAACTGCTTGCACTAATGCCTCGTGAAACAGTATAATTGGGTGTCCTTGAGGCACTAAGACCATCTATTCACATGCAAGTCAGTGATGCATATACTACTACATACACTACTTAATCTGTGCAGCATCTGACCATAATATATCACGGCAGTTCTATACATATCCACTGTTTAGTCATGTCAGCTATCAAACCTGTTAAACTGAAATTCTCCCTCAATGATTCTACCTGTAAATTTCCCTATGACAATGTCACCCTCAGTTGTTGGGCGTTTTTTGTTGTTGTTTTTTCAAATTTGTGGCAATTGAACTGGATTGTTATCAGATCTAGTTCTGCTAAGTACTTTTTAAAAGACACATTCTGCTATGACAAGCTCATGTGTCTCCTTCCATCCTTCAGAGCCAGACATATAGAATCATTTACGCATTCTTTCAGTCTAAATTAAAGCATGGGTCAACATACATTCTTTAGCCAATGTTAACAGTCCCAATAGAAATCCACACCAGTTAGGGACATAAGGCCACATGGCTGAGAAGATCGAGTGGCTGCCTGGTAATTGGGAGGTGGCTGGTTTGTCTCTGCTGAAGTGTCCTTTTGGCAAGATAATGAGTCTCCAGTTCCTCCATGTCTTTGACACCTTAATCCCTAAGAGGAAAAGGTTACTGTAATTTTTGCAAAACAGCAGAAGAAAAAAGAAAACCTTGTACTATATGAGTCAATATGCCAGTTATATAAATCTGCTGTTACCACTTGCACATCAGCCATTTGTTTGAACAAATGGTTTCACATTTAAATCAATCCAAAGCATCAAACTCTTCAGAGTAAAATCAATGCTGAACGGATGTTATTCTATCTTACAGTGAATGTAGGATTGGCCAGTCATGAGAGCATGGTATACATGGGCATTTAAAAATAGCAACTGTGTCCATTCCATTACAGTTGTGAACACATCCTGCCAGACAAGAGCCTATTTTAAAGGATATGATCATATGATCTGACTACTATTGGCAAATGAGGGCTGCGGAGAGGGAAGTTGATTGGCAAATCATTGAATCAGCTATTAGCCATATTTGTCATGCTTTGGTCCATTTTAAAATATTTTATGTCCAAAACACTCGATGAATTCATGGACAGAGATAAAAATGATTTTTCTTCCAGCTTTGACACAATAACCACTGGGTGGGACTGAAGGTGAGTTTACACTGGAGGAACTGTTCAATTTCTGATGTGACTCCATGACCATTGTTTGCATATCGCAACCCTGCACAAATTGCTTGAAAGTCACATGCCGAATAGCAACAACAATCATTCTTCTTGCACCTGAAGGCCAAGGCTCCTCTTTTTTCTCATCAGTTGTTTGAGAGTTGACAGCATCAACTGTGCAAAACAAAGTTGAAGGAATTGTGAAAGGGTATCAACATTATTTGGGCAGCGCTGGCCTCAGGTTGACCAGTCTCATGCTCAGCACAGTCAATGTGAAATACAAGGTACATAATTAAAATAACTTTTGGATTTTTAAGATTGGTTTAGATGTCTCCACACACATATTATGCAAATATTTGATTTGGAATAATTTCTCTTATCTGAAAGTTTCTCTCTTATAAACTATCAATCAACAGTGCCACATATTTGTATTCTGAAGGTCTTTACAAATTGTTTGGTTTAGCAGTAAACCAATTGACATTTTCTTGTAAAATTTCTTTTAGGGTTTTCTTTTTTAAGTCTCAACGAATTCTATTTCCTTTTCTTGCCAAAAAATATGACAGCATAAACAAAAAAGTAGCACCTTTTCCTGGTTCTACATTTTTTTTTTTACCAAAGCCAATCACAAATTCAAGTGTTCCAGGTCATTTGACAGATATTGTGACAAAAAACAAAATTAGAGGGAAGATAATTGCTTGACTTTTCTGAAGAAAAGAATAAAAGATATAACAATTTAACTACAAAGATGAATTGTGATTGTAAGATGCCATGAATTCCAATAGGGCCACGGCTGCTTAAAAGGGTTATAATTTACAATATTTGTAATGCCATTTTGTCAAGTTCTAACATAAGTAAAGCAAATTTTAAGTCACAAAATCATACAAGAAAAATCATTGAACTAATAATCCAAAATGAGAAAATCCTAATCACTTGGTTTTGGAAAACAAAGAAATGGGGAAAACAGACAAACTAAAATGTATGACATTACATTCAAATTGGCACTTTTATATATTTTGCACCTAAGTGATATTTCAATCACAAATACGTTTATTCAACCTAAATAAAGGTTTGGCACAGGGGAGAACAAGAATCAAATGCTTCTTCCATGTAAGGACATTCAAATATAGAAAACTGCAATAATAGCTGCTCATGCCAACCCCTAGTTAAGAATGAAGGGAGTGTCAAAACTGCACCTACATCAGAAAGAGGAAATCTTTTAAAATTAAGCCACTGGTTCAGAGTGACGGAAAACCAGAGCCTGGCTAGTGAGCATGAATCACGACCGGTCCCCCTGGGCCACAGCAATGAGCTGAGTCACACCGACAATAATTGCTCTTTATCATACTGCCAGCCTCCATACATATTAAGACCATAGAGCCATGCCGTTATAATGAGGAACAGCCTTGAGGCAAACTGTGGCCGCCTGGTTTAACCAGATTATGCTTGTGTCACACAGGAGATTACAATCCAACCAGGAGTCGTAAAGTGTGACACATAGTCATGGTCCTGCGTGTGCCATCTGTTATTGCCACAATCTACTGTACACTTTCTCTCTGCTGCACACCAAATCTGAACAAGAGGAGGGGAAGGATGCTGTGTGAAGTGCACAAACTGATAAGATCTCTGCTGAAAAACAGACCCCCCCGCCCCTCTATCTCTTGAGAAGTACCTCTGCGAATAAAGTATGAATAGATCACACAAAAAAGTGGCAGAGTGATGGAATGGGGAAAGAGACAGGGAAAAGGCACTGCTTCTCTCCTTCTCTGTGCAATGGCTGCCTGCGCAGCTGCCGCAAAATGGAGCCGCAAGGAGAAGTGGGGCGGGAGGGGGGCATGGGGTGGTGGTGGTGAAGTAAGAGGGAGAGGGAGAATATTTAACAGCAGCATGGGGGGAAAGAATGAGAAACTCATTTGTTCAGTCTCGGCTCCTTTTGTCACCTTGGCCGACATTCTTTCTCTCTCACAAATCCCAAAACTCTAATCTGGCCTGATGCAATTCTAAATGAAAACATTTGTTTAAAGTGGAATGTGCATGAAAATACCATTCCAAATTAAACAGCCATGCAGCATCCTCTACGATAGACTTAGAGGAAAATATATGCGGGGTACAGTATCCCAAGAGTAACAAAAATCCATATTCTAATTCAATGAAAAGTAGATTTTGCAAGTTAAAAATCATCATGTACAAATTACATAGTAAATAAATGGTAAATGGTCTCCACTTATATCGTGCTTTCATCACCTTGTGGTTTTTAAAGGGCTTCAAACTGGATTTTGTTCGCCCATTAACACAAACACTCACACACCAATGGGGGCAGAGCTGCGCTAACAAGCCCATCGAGAGCCAGTGCGGGTCCAGTGTCATGCCCAAGGACACTTCGGCATTAAGACACGGGGAGACAGGAATCAAAATGCCAACCTTCCTGTTGGACGGACGCCCGCTCTTCCAACTGAGCCACAGCTGCCCCAATTTCAATCAAAATTCTTCTTTTTCTTTTTTTTTAAACCGTGTCGCCCCTGACTTCATGCAGGGGGCATTTAGTTCTCGTGGTCATTATTAAATCCAACTGATCCCGCATTGCATCAAATATTTCACAGGAGTTGGAGAAATCATGCTAATCAGAGCAGGCTGTTAAAGAAAAAGCAAGAACTGTCATGGTGTAATGATGTGCAAGCAGCTGAAGGGTATAATGACTGCCCAAATCGGGAAATCGGAAAAAAGAGTCTGGAGAGCTTTGACAGAGGCAGATGGCTGCTCACAGAAGGCAGTGTATGCAAATCCCAGCCAGGTGTTTGACACCAACAGGGATAAAGAGAAGATAACAAAAAGAAAACAGTTACACTCTTAACTTTATATTGAGTGCTGGCTAAATAATGCTGTGAGAAGTCACAATCCTACAAATGGTTGTGTTGAGTTACTCCCAGGAGCTATATGGGCATTGACACGGCAAATAAATGAACAGCATGTGGCAATGCAAAGACAACAGTATTTAGTTCAATTAAACTGTTTCATAATTTGGCTTTTCTCATCAAACTCACAATCAAACTGCCAAATAATGACACTAACATAAACAATCAACTACTAATTAGTAGCTGTTAATTCATAATATAAATTCATGCTATTAGGTAAAATAAGAGTCATCCTAATGTCAGGGAAAGACTGATTTCATCTTCATGGTTGGGGAATATAGTTTTCTTGTAAAAAATGACTTTCCTGCAATTCCCTTTTGGCAGTCAATTTGTACAACAGACCAATGGAGTAAATCACAATTTAAAAATTATATGTCGATTAAGATGAAAAATACAAATCCTGATTGAACAGAGATAGTTGTATAGCATTTGTATGACGCCACTAATGATTGGTGACTTCATTATGCAAATTGTATCTGTGATAATGTCTTCAATCCACACTATGTGGTTTACTTTGTTTTCCTGTTTCTTTTTACAAAAACAATTCAAATGGATGAATCAATGTGACAAACTTCTGTTGAGCTTAAAAGCAAAAAGATCAAATCATCCCAAAAATTGGAGTAACTATATTCAGACGATAATGTCAAATTTTTAAATTAGTAAGTCCCCTGCAGTAAAACAGGTTAGTCTTTAACCTTGACTTGACTTGCTGAGGCATTAGTGGCTCTATCTGATATTGTGTTTGATCATTTTGACATTGTGATCATTCCAGCAAGATAATATTCCTTAAGCAGGGAATAAAAGGAGGTTTAAGGGCAACTTATCAGTTTGAGGCTACCAGACTGTTCAGGGGAACCCACTAATCCCTTTCACACAGCCTATGAGGCAGACTGGTCTGAAGAATACAAAGTAATGTCAGTGAATAACATCAGTGATACGACTGCCTCATTACTAAAACCTGGCCGGTACCATATGGGTCAACATCAGTCAGTATTGTCTTTATTTGTTACTTGCCTTTCGTCAGTCATTTGGTGGTTTGAACCATGTCTCAGACTAACTCATATCACGAATAACAGCAATTTCCTTGATATGTTCTGATTCAAAACCTGCGCTTTGATTTTATTTCTTCTATCCTCAGGGCAGAAAAGATTGTCAGATGTTTTTTTGTACACAGCGGAAAACTTTTTTTCCATGAAAATATGTCCAACTGTTATACTCTGTATAGCCAGAGAATTCACTCAGAAAAGAGCAGTGAATCAATATAAAGCAAGAGCAACACAAATAGCCCCGACCACTCAGAAACACACACTGCCACTGCCAAAGCCGAGGTGGTTTTTATTTACTGCAGCTCCAAGCTAGTGCTTGACCCTGACTAGATAAGTGCAATCACATGGATTTGCAGGTCTGGTCTAGAGCCAGATTTTGATCTTGAAAGGATATCCATCATGGCCTTACAAAAAAAGGCAAAAGTAAGTGTCCCACAGAATGATCAATAATGTATGTCATTTTTCCATTCATAAAGTACTGACTGAGCGCCTGGTGGGGGAGCAGAGACCTTAGAGATCTCTTAATTTTGCAAAGCTATTCTGTATCCATGCAACCCAAATATTTCGCTAGATACTGAGGAACAAATAATTTCCAAGTGTGAATAAGAAGAATTGCACGATTTGCAACTTCAGTCACTTTTTCAGTGCACCAGAAATTTGTGAATATGGGTGATCTTTAGGGAAAACCCTTTTGTCAGCTAAATACCCTCTTCTTTTACAAATATGAATGCGCAGAATTTTAATGCTGCAACACACACACACACACACACACACACACACACACACACACACACACACACACACACACACACACACACACACACACACACGCACACGCGCTCGCGCACGCGCACAGTATCAGTGTTCACGTAACCTTAAATTCCCCATTGCATTCAACCTGAGTGAAGCGCTACTGGCAGTCTTTGAGCCTTTTATATGTCGCTTTAATAAGATGTTCCCATCTACAAAGCTTAATTTCTAGTGCTGAAATAAACTGAATTGCTGTCACTGCCCACCGAGCTAACAAGCAAACATACATGCATTTTATCAAACACTTCCTTGCCAACTTGACTAATCTTGAAAACGCATGCCATTAATGCCATCAAACTACATGCTGACATACTGACACACATTCAAATAAACATACATACATACCTATCAGATCAACATGAAATCAAAACACCACCACTTTGGCTTTTCAAATGGATGCTTTTCAAGTAATGGAAATTACACTGTAATCATCTATTATACCACTGCTGGAAGTGCGATATACAGTTACATTCAGTGAGAGCAAGGTGAAGAGGCAAGGCACAGACACATACATCATGTTAACACAATTCAGAATTACTAACGCTTGCTTGTTTCTTGTTCCATGGATTTGCATCTCATTGCTGAAGCCTTTCTGACACAGACATTAGGCAGTATTCCGAAACTATACAAACACACATGCAATTACGAAGCCAAATGTTGACAGAAACCGGCAAAGATATAAGACTAACAATGACCTACATTGTGCATGTTGGAAATGATGGAAATTACAAATGCCCATGGAAGTACTGATTACTGTTTTGGGCTTTTACCATGATCACGCTGCTTTAAGCTGTGTTGGCTCAGCAAAATCAGTCTAGATATCCTAAATATCCTTATAACATACATTGATCACAATGGAAGAAGAGCAGTAACACACTTTCATATTTGGATTTGATGTCATGAATTAGGGTTGTGAAAATATAAATACTTCAATACATTTTCAGTCCCATTTGTTGAAAAATTGTAGTTACCTATTCATTTATTTGTAATGTAATTGTGAAAAGGTGAAAAGTACCAATGCAATATAAACAGATCATCAGTCAGATGATAAACAGCAATGCAGAATAAAGCATCATGAGAGAATAACTACTGTGGTAACAGGAGCTGTACCTGCATGACAAACTAAAGAGCCTGAAAATGGACTAAATAAACAGTTGTGGATCAATAAGACAGGTTTTACGACAGTGATTTTTTTTTTCCCAAAAGACATTTCTAACACCAATTTGAGTGTACCGATGTACTGTCTTTTTTTCGTTTTTGAAAACAGAGCGGGGAACAACTTGAGCATGTATCTAATCTGAAGCAGAAAAGGTGAAACCTTACTGTATGTTACCAGCTACTCTTCTCTTTTTGCAGTTGTTTGCATGCAAGACGTCGATCTATCTTTCTATTTTTTTCTTTATTCAGAAATGAGGAAATCCACTATAAAGCTGAGTGCTTGGTTTCTTTTATTTATTACTTCTAAAATATATATATATATCTTTTTAACTTTTACTTTTTATAATTTATTAGTATTAGACACCATTTGCAGCTTGCTGTGGTGTCAATAGAGGTCTTGTAGGTGTATGGTCTCTTTGTACTGGTGTCATGTTGAATTTTAAAATCAGATGAGAGACCGAGTATGAAAATGTAATAACTGATCGGATCAGCCAGAGTTTCAGAATACTGAAATGATGTAATCTTCTGGAGAGAGATGGATCACTCTGTTGGCTCTGCTGGTACAAATTATAAATATTAAAATGTTGCAATGGAGCAATTTCTTCCCTCATGAACTATCATTGGATGTGAAAAGATATAGGCTGCTGAAAGAGCTATAATAACAAAGACAGTTACATTTTGGACTGTCATTACTCACAAACTCATACTAATTATCAGCAGCTGACAGAATCTGCTGGCCAACATATCTGTCATTTTAATGGGCAAAGGCGAGGGTCACTGCCCACTGGGAAGCAGCAACTCAGAGGATTTGTGCGCGGCTCTCTGCTACTGATGATTTGCATCAGTGTAGGGAATATGTGTATGTTGCCAACCTCAGTGTTTAAGCAGCTGCGATTAAGGAGAGCGGAGCTGCAATACTTAGGCAGCTGGGGTGGACAAAACACAGCAGAGTACTGTTAAAAAATTAAGCTTGCTTCAGTCCCTGTATTTTAGTACATCTCTCGTATTTTGGAAAATATAACAAACTTTTAACATTCAGTGACTTGATGGAACCCAGAAGAAAAATGTGAAGGAACCCTGACAATTTAAAATAATGTTGTGCACCTAGTTTAATTTTCTATATCAGGGATATTTTTGTTGTTATTTTATTTACAGGTTTAAGCAAAGAATAACAGTTAGTTTTGCACTAAACCTGAGAGTTGAGGATTGGCCTGTGGAAGAACAGATGAGATTTTGGTTCTAATCGAAAAGACATGGATTTTTGATTCTTTTCTATTTTCATAAACGCAGTGAAACAAACTATAACATAGTCACTCATACATCTGTGTCACAATATGTGTTACCTGTTAATATTTGGTAGAATGTTAGTGTACATCTAAAACATCTAATGCGTACCATTTGATTAAAAATTGTTCATTATCGTATTAAACAAAACAAATACACTATTTTCCTATCATCCAAATTTGAATATCAAGAAAATATCACCATTTTACCATCTCTGAATTTGTAACGGTTTCAAGTCCAAGTTTGGATTTTATCATTAAGTTGGTTTCATTGCAAACTGAAAACAACAGTTCAACATTAGTATGAAATTATATTGAAAACTGTGAAACCAAACTAACATCTTGTACAGATAGTTCTGACAAAGTCCTCAACATTATTGCAGGTTAGCTAGTTTGAGATTTCCATGCAGTGCAACTATCAAACAATTTATGGATATCAAATGCTTTTAGAACCAAATTTTATTTTACTCACTTATTTGACAATTTTACTTATTTTACTAATCCAGTTGGAATATACAGGTTTTAGGCAGAAGATTTAGAAGGTAGCCAGGGTGACATAGAACAGAACTGGAGAGGGTGTTCATCGCATAAACTGATTCCTGACAGACAGAGAGACAGACAGACAGACAGACACGTGTCCTCTTTGGCAGGACGTAACATTCAAGGAAAAACACACATTCAGTTCATTCTATGATTCATTCTGTTTGCTCTATGTCATTGGTGAGACAAGGATTCTCAGGAGGGAAATGAAAAAAGCTAAGCTACGAATCCCCAACTGAGGTGACAGCAATAATGATTTTTGAGAAATACAGCCCGAGATGTGTCTCTTAGACTTTTTCATATGCAGTGACATTGACCAGGAATCAACCGAATGAAACCCTTTAACTGCAGCTGAAGATCACCCTACGATTCTGCTGTACTAATGTGCTGAAATAGGAAATACCCTCTCAGCCCTGGAGGTAGAGGACCGATACCTGCAACAGACCGGGGATATAAAGAAGCAAAGGTCACAACTTTGAGTAAACAAGTACTCATTCCAAATCCCTTTAAACTTATAAACCTCAGACTGAAACCGCACGCATTAAGATTGGCCTCATTAAAAGACATCCTTAAAAATGAATCCTGCTTTTAGCATCTACTTTGCAGATTACTTATTTCTCATGTAAGAATGAGAAATAGCAGTCTTGGCTTGGAAAGTATTAATATTGTTTTCTTTGGAAAAGTTGTGCATAGGACATGCCAGCCATTGGCTATATCCGCAAATACATTTGTGGGTCAGCTGCAGGTAAAAGCAGGTTGCTCAGCCGAGCAACCACAAAGCCATGCAGCAATGCCAGGGATGCCATAAAAACACACACACACGCACACACGCACACGCACGCACGCACGCACGCACGCACGCACACGCACACACGCACACACGTTCATTCTTTTACATACACACTCAGAGGAATAATTTTGCCATCTTCATGACGCTGGAAATGGAACCAGTTGCTATCACACTAAGTGGCCTATCATATTATGTGGCTTGACATATTTCCACAAAATTATGTCAAAGCACAATTTTCTTTTCAATTAGCAAGGCAACTGCAAAATTCTCAGGTGGTTATGTGGCATTATTTGACAACAGGAAGGTTTACCAGTGTGATACAACTTTTATCCCACCTATGAAGTATGTTACACCATCCCTTGAATATGTCTGACTACAAAGTAGAAAAACAATTTTAAAATATGCATTTCTAAACTGCCTAAACGGAGAAATGTATTGAATTTTCATTCACTATTTTCATTTGGCATTAGCTTATTTGTGTTAGTAGGAGACTTTCACAGTTCAATAGCTATGTTTAAAACACTCAGTGTTACAGTATGAATTTGTTATGGGTCAGACAGCTATGCTCACAGCGCTATCTTACTGTTTACACATCACGAGTTATTTCAGCACTCAAAAAACCTGTGCAACCAAAAGGCGTGAGGGGGAAACAAATTTAAGTTGTTTTTTTGTGGTTACCCTACACATGAAGGTATTAAGGTACAATGAGGACCCTGATAATTTAATAGCGTAGCTACAGTATATGCGTTTTTTTTTCACATCCAGCCTGAAAGTAGCTGTGTCTGTCTGCCATTTCTGTGCAATATGACAGAAATTACATTTGCAGAATAGGAAAATTGCATCATTTTGTTTCCTTTGACTTGCCACCTCTGAAAGTGTTTTACTTTTTAGGGATGTTTATTTAGATGTTACATCACCTGCATCAATATGGATCACACAAGATGAGATCTCATTGGGGGGAAAATATGTATCAACTGTCTCTTGTATGTAAGCACCTCTTACAATGTGAGTCCGCGAAAGCATTGTGGAAGACAGGGAAGACGCTCCGCATGTTTTTGATCCCTATCCGGAAAAGGTATGCATAAATAAAGGCATTGGTATGAGCTCTTTCTGAGAGATTGTTTTTTTTTTTTTTCTTTCCCTTTATTCCCCAGTTGAGCAACAAAGAAGCAGTGGTGGGAGTCACTGGAGCATCCTGGTTATGATGTTATCATGATACATTATTAATGCCATTCTTAATTATGCTGATAACATAAAATCATAACATTATCCACTGCAACAAATGACGATGGTTTCCATTAAGATAAAGGCCTAAATCTGTTCTTTTCACTCTGTTTGTTAAATGTAACAGTGAAGCAAACAGACCAACACTGCCTTAAAACACTGGCAAGAAATTTTACACCTGGCTGCTTTGGTTGTTATTTCGCAAATAGATTAATAATAAATTGGCGGCTATACAATGGCTATACAAAATAGCCAAATATCTCTTCTTAACACTTTGCCATATTGTTTTCCCTCCAAGCACCACAAGATAGGGTTTTTAGGAATGGTCTGTAAAAAAGGGGTCTGTTTACCTTAAACAAGTGAGCACAAGTATGCATCTACATTTATGGTGGCAAAATCAATCTAATCTCCCTCTTGTTTGTTAAGGTAATTAGACTTGCATTCTGGTATAACCAAAATAGTTACACATGGAAGTGCTCCTTCTGAAGAATAATGTATTTTTCTTTGTTTTTGGAGCTTTGACTCTTTAATTCTATTGAATTTCAAAAAGTAAAAATCCCTCCAAATTCTGCAACTTACAGTAAAAGACTCTAGATAAAAAGAACACATAACTGATGTGGTCTTTTGAATATTATTATCATAAATGTTGTCGTTCTGGGTTAAACTGCCCCTTTAACTCTGTGGATGTGGGACACAACAAGATCTTACATCTATACAGAAGCCGTAATGGTGTGTCTGACGGCAGGGAAGAGACCAGCAGGCAGTGAAAATCTCATCCAGCCCTTGATGCTTTGTTGTACTTTATTACCCTTTTCATGCATCACAGCTTCACGCTATAAACAATGACATATTACGATAATGTAATAAAGCAGTTGGCCCTTGGTCCTTCAACTGTTTCTTCTGACAAGTAGGAAGCAGTTTTCAGTGTGCTGATCTTGTTTCCCTGTGAAAAGAACTGACACAAAAATCTTGACAGGTTTTTTTTATAGAAGTAATATGCACTAAACTGGGGCCTGAAGCACTAGAGGGACATATCTGCAAAATATGCAAAAAAAAAAAAGAATGCTGTGACCCCCGTAATGGAAAGAGGAAAAGCCTTGCTCATCCCAGGTTTCACTATAGAATGGTAGGACGCAGTATTTTTCTAGCTTTTTGAGCGCAATTTTACAATGCTGTAATTATACTGATGAACCCAGGTAGATTTATTTAGTCAGTGACATTGAATGTCAGTACGGTGTCATCTCTACCAAGATAAAACATTTCAATCCATTTTCTGAAGAAGATGATGTGTAATTTGACTGCAGAGCATCTCCAGCATCTAGTCATCTGAATTACTAAGGGCCCTTCTGCCAAAGACTATGGCTTGGTTTGTGAACGGTGTAGCTCTAAACTTGGGCCATGCAGATAAAAATAAGGCCCATGAGCATTATACAACCACATGGACCAGTCTCTGCAAGCAGACAGCTGCTCAAGCAAGGAAGCATGTCTGCACTGATAGCATAAATATGGTTGACAGGGTTCAACTGACCCCAAATTGCAGCCTCCAAAATGACTATTGAAACAAATCAACACTTCCCTCAACCAGTTTTAATAGACTTTTTCTTAGCTGTGCCTGATAAATTGGTGGTTGAGTGAGCAAGTGAGTCAGTACTAGCGTGAAGGCTTAAATTTGCCATTAGTGAAGCAATGTAATTCAGGACCAAAATTGAATGGTCAAACATTGCACTATCGTACAGTGTTAAAACAGAATCAGTTGGAAATGGACCAACACTTGATAGATAGGTTAAGATAAGTTGGATCTAACCAAAAATGTTTTGGCTCAGTCTCTTGCTTTTAACCAAATTTCATGAAAATCAGCTTGGTACTTTTTTTGACAGACATATACGTCAGAAAAGCTAATGGTGCCGAATCATTACCTCCTTGCAGAGGCAATGAGAGGGAAAAGCTTAATATTTTGATCCTCTCTGCTGTGTCCTTCTCCTGTGCTGAACATTTTAGATAGCCAGACAAAAAAAGGAAATATTACTTCTCCTCAAGCCAACATCTATCAAGGTCACAGTGTAATAAGCTCTGTCAAATATTAAACCTATTACATAATCTCCTGAGCCGTAACAAACGTGTGGTTCTAACAATAGGCAAAACAAAAATGTCCTGGGAGTGTCTTTGCTCTATTATGAAATGGTTAGGATGTATACATCTGAGGTGTAATATGTTCTTTCTTGATCTATACAGAAAAATACTCTAAATTGTTCTTATTTAGATCTGCTACAATTACTCAAAAAGGTTTCCAGTGTACAGCAACAGATATGCTGAGTTTAACATTGCTGATGAAACAAAGAACATTTGAACATCTGATGACAACATATCCGGTTGCAGGAAATAGCGCTGAGCGTTTCTCACAGTTTATTGGTGTTTGTGTCCAAGAATTTGATCCATAACGAAAATAATAGCTTGCACATGAGGACAACAGCCTGGATGGCAAGACGAGGCTGTCTTCCCCATGTGCACTGTTGCAATTGATGAAACGTAGCCGGATGATACATATACAAATTGCGCATTAACTTACAGATTACACGGACTGAGGGAACTTACGTTATGAAATCCATTCTGGAAAAATATGGGTGAAGTGAGAAGAGAGGAGAATCAGAATCAGACACAAATTTTCAGCCGAAGAGCATATAAGACCCATTTTAAACATGGAAGATGACAAAAATCAATATAACTATGTGTTAAAAAAGAAAAGAAATCCAAACACCAACACAATTGTGTTTAGACACCTCTTCCTTAATCGTCCTGTCTAATGATTAAGTGCCCATTCTGTACAATTTGAGTATGTGTAGGCCTTCAACATGATTTGTCAACTAATTAAGCTAGGCAAATGTGCAACATATTAAATAAACACGCATGTCATATTTTTTGTTGTTTATCTATTTTTGAATTGTTAATCCACCTGCCAAAATTATTTTACCTGTTTTTGCAAATAACATTTTTGCTGATTAAAGAATGAATATCCAAAAAAAAGGAAAATAAATTTGACTGACTTGCCCAATATCTATTGCTATATGGATGAGCTGTACCTTCTGGTTAAAAAAAGAGGAAAACTAAAAAGCAAAGACTGTGACGGCAGGGATTTTTCAAACGCTAACCCTGCTCAACATGTTCTGCAGCAGAAATTCCAAGTGATTTGTGTAGCGCTGGTGTAAAAATGCTGAGTGACAGCAGCAGACAATCTAGCAGGCAAGCGGGCTGCAGAGAGCAATGCAAGACAGCCTGGATGAGAAATCACATGGCTGACTGTAAACAAAGCAGTTATGCAACAATCCAGAGATTGCATGCACACTGCCAGAAGGCACACCGAGCCAATATCAACAACCCCAAACTACTTATAGCAGTGCGTTCACAGGTCAGGTTGGCCGTGGGATGGGATGGCCAGGACTGGAGCCCATATAAACCTGTGAGAGTTGGACGGTCGAGCTCCCCCCCACCCCACCCCCCTAATGTGACTCATATTTCCCCCCGCTCAGTGTTGCCTGTTTCCCGCACAGAAGGGGGCGGGAAAAAATGATGGGAACGCCATAATATTCAACGCACTGGAGTCCACAGTGCAAACGTGAAATAAAAAAAAAACATCCACGTGTGTGTCACTCATCTCATGACACTAGCAACCTGTTCGTTAATGGTGAAAACAAAGTCGGCAACACTTGAAAACTTGAAGTCGATGAGCGAGAGAGAGGGGGGGGGGGGCTGGGATGCTGATGTTGACAGGGAGGGGGGGGGGGGAGGGGGCCACTAGAAAAAGATCCATACAAGATATGGGGCAGACCTGTGGGGGGAAAATTGTCATGGGCTGAGGGGGAGCAGTGGGAAAAAAAGGGGGGGAG